>JALPVH010000519.1:0-23148 GCA_023242295.1 Diaporthe ilicicola | reverse complement strand
AATATATAAATATATAATATATATATATATATATTTATATATATATTTATATACCTAATATATAATATATAATATACACTTTAAAAATAGATTTTAAAAATAAAATATTTAGCTCTATAAAGCGATTTTAAGCCGTAAAAATAGCCTATTTAGTTTTATTATATCTAAATCCTTTCTAAAGATAAAAATACTATTAATTAAATAGTAAATTTTCTTAAGCTTAAAGACGGACTAAACGGTCTAAATAGATGGCCTAATAGCTTTTAACTTAAATATTAGTATTTATATCTTTAATTTCGAATTAAATTCGGGAAAACTAAATAAACAGTTAGATTAAGCTAAGCTTATTAAATATAGCTAGCTATTTTAATTCCAAGATTATATATAATCTATATATATATAATTTAATATTATTATATATTTTATTTAACTTAGGTATTAGTATTTATATCTTTAGAAAGGATTTAGCTATAATAAAACTAAATATTCCATTCTTACGGCCTAAAATCGCTTTATAAAGCCAGATATTTTATTTCCAAAATCTATTTTTAAAGTATATATTATATATTATATACCTAATATATAAATATATAAATAAATAAGCCATTTAATATATAATATATAATATATAATATATAATATATAAATATATAATATATAAATATATAATATATAAATATAATATACAATATATAATATATAAAGAATGCCTAGGTATATAATATATAAATATATATATATATTTATATATTTATATATTAAGTATATAATATATATATATATATGTCACAACTCTAGTGATAGCGGAGGATCGGGCATTCTTCTAGCGTTATAAGGCTATCCTATTTAGCCCAGCGCACTTATTCGGCCTAGCTTAAAGAAGAAAATTCTTTTATAGAAATATAAGGGGTTAATATACCATTAAAGTATAACGTTATATTATATATAATAATTATAAGCTCTTTTATTTTAGCTAATATAATAGTTATTTTCTTAACCTTATAATAATAAAATATATAAGCTTTAAAATATTTATTTTATTAAACTATAACTATATTAACTATTTTATTTATTTAAGTTCCCCTATTAAGCTAGAATAATAATAAATATTTAAAAAGGATAAAGTATAATATATCTTTTAAAATTAATATAGTAGGTTTTACTATATAAAACTTTTTATAATAACTTATTAATCTGCTTTTATAAGCTTATCTATAATTAAAAGCCGTTATTCTGCGCTAATAGCTATAATATTAGGCCGCGCCTATTTACGCCGGTACTTTTAATAAGCTATTAGCCTTAATATAAACTAGTCTATTAAAGTTAAAGCTATTATAGGCTATAAATAACCTAATTTAATGCTATTAAATATTATATAAAAGTGCTATTACTATATAACTTAAGCCTTCTATATATAAATATAAGTTGCTTAAAATAGATAATATTAAAAAGCTGCTATTATTTTAATTATTTTATAGAATATATATAGGTTCTGGCTCTACTTAAATATATACCTATTTAATAAAACTAAGCAACTATTATAACCTTTTCTATAAAATTATTTAAAAGCAATTATTTAGCCGAAACTAAGATAACTATTAATTAAGCTTAAACTAATATTTATACGCGCTTAAAACCTAAATAAAGCTATTATATTCTATTATTTAAATATATAGATTTAATAGCTTTATAGCTATAAAAATAAACTTTATTTATAATAAGTAAATTTTTATTTAAATAAAAGGTTTTCTTATTAAAGTACAGAAATATAAAAATAAAAACCTTTTCTTATTTAAGTAAATCGATATATTTATTATTATTTTAAAGATATATAAGGTTTATTTTAAAGAAATAAATATATTTATCGCCTATAAAGTAAGAATAAATAATAAGTTAAATAAAAAAAGAAAGGTTAATTATTTATTATACGTTTTTAAAAAGGTTTACCTTTTATTTAAATAAATAAAGCTTAGTTATAAAAATATAATATAGTTAAATAGAATTTAATTTAAAAAATATAATTATATATCTTTTAACCTTATACCTAAAAGGGAAATTATAATTATATATATTATAAATATAACTTACTTAATTACTTATAACCGGTATAAGGATTAATAATTTTAAATATTTATTTCTCTTAATTAAAAATGATTAAGTTAAAGAGGTATATAAAAGTATAAAGAGTTAATATATTATTAAAGTATAGCGTTATATTTTACGTTACATTTTTTACTTTTTAAACTATAGCATTTATAAAAGCACTTTATAATGCAGCCTTTATAAGCATATATATATATATATATTAAAAATAAAATGAGCAGATAAATATTTATTATATGTTTTAAGTGAGAGCCTTTAACCTTATAGCTTAACCCTATACTTATTTAACTTTATATTTAAGTTTTTATTTACTTAAGTTTTCACTTATTTAATAGCTTTTATAATGTTTTTATTTTATTATAAATTTATAAAAAAACGTGGTTTATTAATTTATTAATCACTTTATAAAACACGTTTATATTAACCTTATTAACTTATTTAAATTAAGCCTAATTTAAATATAAATATTAATAACGCTCTATTTATATTATCTCGAATTAATACTTTAAAGGAACTTAAAAACTATTTTCTACCCCACTTTTATAAGAAAAACTAAATTATAAGAGTCTTTTCTCGTTTTCTTTAAAATAGATAGAGCAAAAAGATTAAAATTTAAAAAAGGAATTAAGCTTTATTATAAATATATTTATCGATATTAATATTTTAATTTAAAATAACTTTAAATTAAAGAAGGTAATAATGTTAATGCAAACGTTTTTTATTAATAAAAAAGTGTCCTATAAAGTAATTTATCTTATAGATTAATAAATTATATTAATAATAATTAAATATAATTAATAACTTTCTATTATTAATTAAAAAATAATATATTAAGTATATTTTATTAAAATATAAAGCTATATTATTATCTTTTCTTTTAAATATAAGGTTAAAAGATTTATAATTATGTATATTTTAAATTAAACTTTATTTAATTATATTATATTTTTATAATTAAGCTTTATCTATTAAAACTTAAAATAGCCTAGAAGCCCCGGAAGCTTTAAAGGGCCTTAAGGGCCCTCGGGGCCCGTTTTAGCGGGCAGGGTAATATACTAATACTTTAAAAAAGGCTCTATATACCTATTTTCTATAAATCTAATCTCTTTTAATTTATTCCTTTATTATTTTAAAATATTCCTATTAAATAATAGCTATAATTTAATATTAGATAGCCCTAATTAGTAAATTATTCTTTAAAAATAAGTATATTATAGCTAAATAACGAAATATTTTTTAAAACTAAATATATTAAAGTATTTATAAAATAATCGCTAAAATTAAGGTTTAATACCCTTTAAATAAGGCTTCTAATGCCCCCCCGGCCTTTCTAGCTATTTTTAAAACCTCTCTTTTATTAAAAGCTAGCTATTTACTAGCTATTAGCTAGTTGCTTTTAACTAATTAATTAGAAGCTATAAATTTTATAGGGCTACCTGCGGCTTTCTTTATAGGGCTACTTGCGGCTAAAATTAAGGACGAAAAAATAGTGAAATATAAAAAAAAGGAAAGAAAATAGCTATACTTAAAATTAAACTTATAGCTTTAGAAATGGAGGGAAGAATTATACCGCTATATTATAGATAGTGCCTTCTTTTTTATATACGGCATTTATTAAAACCTAAAATAGCCCAGAAGCCCCGGGAGCTTTAAAGGGCCCTAAAGGCCCTAAAGGCCCGTTTTAGCGGGCGGGGTAATATGCTAATGCTTTAAAAAGGGCTTTATATACCTATTTTTTATAGATCTAATCTTTTTTAATTTATTTCTTTATTATTTTAAGATGTTCCTATTATTATCTCTTTAATTTATTTAAATAAAAGATAAATCTTTTTTAAAAAGAATATTAAATTTATAACCTTTTATCCTTTTCTTAATTTATTATTAATTTTTACTTTATAAATAATAAATTTCTTTATTTCTTTAAAATAAACCTAATATATTTATAAGGTAATAATAAATATATTAATTTATTTAAATAGGAAAAGGTTTTTATTTTTATATTTTTTTACTTTAATAAGAAAACTTTTTACTTAAATAAAGATTTATTTATAATAATTAAACTTTATTTCTATAGCTATTTATAATAAAGCTATTAAATTTATTAACTATTCTTTTTTAAGTTTCTTTATTAAGCTAAAATAATAGTAAGTATTTAAAAAGAATAAAGTATAATATATCTTTTAAGATTAATATAATAGGTTTTACTATATAAAACTTTTTATAGTAACTTATTAATCTTTTATAAGCCCGTCTATAGTTAAAAGCCGCTATTTTGCGCTAGTAACTATAGCGTTAAGCCGCGCCTATCGAGGTTAGAGCTATTATAGGCTATAAGCTAGTTTAATACCGTTAAGCATTATATAAAAGTGCTATTGTTATATAATTTAAGCCTTTAAGTTACTTAAAATAAGCGATATTAAAAGGCCGCTATTGCTTTAATTAAGGTTTTAGCTTTACTTAAATATATACCTATCCATTATAATCTTATTTCGCTATATTATAAGATTACTTTAAAATAATTATTTAGCTTACTACGCTACCGAAACCGAGATAATAGTTAAGCTTAAACTAGCACTTATATACGCTTAAGACCTTTAAATCTATTAAGCGAGTTTATAGCTACGGTTAAAATAAATAGGTAAAGCTATTATATTTTATTATTAAGTATAGTTTTAAATATATAGATTTAATAGCTTTATAGCTATAGAAATAAACTTTAATTATAATAAATAAATCTTTACTTAAATAAAATGTTTTTTTATTAAAGTAAAGAAGTATAAAAATAAAAACCCTTTCTTATTTAAATAAATCGATATATTTATTATTACTTTAAAGATATATAAGGTTAATTTTAAAGAAATAAAGAAATTTATTACCTATAAAGTAAGGATTAATAATAAGCTAAAGAGAGGATAAAAGGTTATAAATTTAATATATTTTTCTTAAAAAGGTTTACTTTTTATTTAAATAAATTTAAAAAATAAAGCTTAATTAAAAAAATATAATATAGTTAAATAAAATTTAATTTAAAAAAATATAATTATAAGTTTTTTAACCTTATACTTAAAAAAAGCTATTAAATTTATATATTTAAAAAATAAAATATAATAGCTTTATTTATCTATTTTAATTATATTTATAAACTTATTTAATAAGTATATATAAATATTAATTTAAGCTTAACTAGTAATTATTTTAATTTTAATAAGTTAAATAATTACTTTTAAATAGTTTTACGATATAAGGCTATAGTAATCACTTAGTTTTATTAAATAAATATATATTTAAGTTAAGCTAAAACTTATATATATCTTATAAAATAATTAAAGTAATAGTAACTTTTTAATATTATTTATTTTAAATAACTTAAAGGCTTAACTTATATAGCGATAGCACTTTTATATATTAATAATGCTTAACGGCGTTAAATTAAGTTATTTATAGCTTGCGATAGCTTTAACCTTAATAAGCTAATAGCTTATTAATAACACTAGCGTAAATAAATTAAATGTAGCTTAACGTTATAGCTATTAGCGTAAAATAGCGGCTTTTAATTATAGATAGGCTTATAAAAGCAGATTAATAAGTTATTATAAAAAGTTTTATATAATAAAACTTATTATATTAATTTTAAAAGATATATTATACTTTATCCTTTTTAAATATTTATTATTATTTTAGCTTAATAGGGGAACTTAAAAATAAAATAAAATAGTCGGTATTATTATCTTAAAAAGCTACTTAGGTTTTTTAGGAAAGTATATATATAAGGCTTATATTGGGTGGGCGTAATGGCGGAGCTGGGTGAGCTGATTAGAAAAGCTGGTGAGCCGATCATGGCTGACGGGTAGCATGGTAGCATAACCTGTGGAGAAAAGAATGACCTGCGTTCTCGGAATGAGAACGAGTTTTCATAGCCCGAGCACTGCACAAATGCGGCCCGATCCTGTCTGCAGGCATGCAAGGGGACAGGGGAATATAGAGCCAATGTCTCCTTACGATGTTGTGGTTCGTGAGTACTTTTATCAGTGATCTTACACTACTCTAGCCGTTTCTACTAGTGTGATCTGGCAAATGCGACTCTAAAAACTATCAGCACTAACATCAGCGTTGGCCTTGGCACAAAATCAGATGGCGTCACATGTGGATACTGAGAACCAACGCCTCGTTTGCAGGTCACGATTTGATATACCAAGTTCGGCCAATGCAGCTGTTGGTCCTGGCTGAGTCCTCTCAAAGGATGCCACAAATCACGCACAACTAATGCCAAGCCCTCCCTTGGGTTTGTGCCGAGGAATCCATTTCTCCACGTCTCCATTATCACTTCGGTGAGCTGGAAATGCTTCATTCTGTGTCCCGTAACTTGCAGAAATGCAACATGGGCGTGGTCTGTCTAATGTCAGGCTTTAGCCTCATCAAGAAACATCGATCGCAATGTGCCCACTCTCATCGAATGCGCTTGGGCCGTCCTACTTGGCTGCTTACATGCCGCAATATTACCAATCTGTCGTTACAACCTCTAGCATGTTGCGCACTGTGTACCCAGTGTGACTATTGTGGTGGGAGACAAAGGTTCATGATGATGACTGCCCTGTTGGCGCCAACTAATCTGCCCAGCCGTCGCCCCCAAACCGCGGGAAATACTCTCGGGTCTCATCACTCCAAAATTGGCACCAGTCAGTCTTCAGATGGCCGCGTGCGACTGTTCTGAAGTTTGTAGCTCAGCGTAATTTAATAGGCCAGGCTGTACTAGGATCCAAAAGCTCGCGAGTATATGTGACAGCGTAGTAAAACCAACCGGACACTTCAATAAAAATCACTGGGCTTCAAGATATGCCTAAACTAGGCAATATGAGATACTGCCTGGGCCAGGGGTGGTGCATGCTATCCCAGCGTTATTAAAGTGCCGATAACCGACTCCTGGGACAAGAATGACTCGGATGTATTCTGTGTCTTTCGATGGTTGTTCATTCAAGGCACTTGCGACCACAGAGGCGATTCATTATCCGACAACCTCAATTTCTCACAGCTTCCTCAGCACCATTGTTTAAAACATACTTTGCGAATACAGGTGTCATCAGGCCAACGGGCTTTCGTACAGTCTATACATGCTGCCCTTCCTTCACTGCACACTCCAATATCACAGATGAAGTTCACCTTCCCAACAGATCCATCAGTCCACAGAAAAGAGCCGACAGAGATGTTGTCATAGAGATGTTGTCAAAGTTCGGGTGCGCAGCCAACGCTCGGTGCCAATGGCTGTGCAACGCATGATGAGACTAGCGATGTATTGGAGCCTCTTGCAATAATCGGCTTTGCTCTTGAATACCCGCAGGATGCAAATACTCCAGAAGGCTTTTGGAAAGTCTTAGAAGAGAAGCGAGACGTGATGACTGAATGGCCCTCTGACCGACTTACTCTTGACGCCTTCTTCTATCGTGATAAGGGTCAGAAACAACAGGTATGTGATTGGAGTTTCAGCCCTTTGGGTATATAAAACACAATCCCTTCCCCCCTCCCCAGGCCCCTGGCCCTAAATGCCGCGTCACGATGCTAATGTTGGAGTAGAAGCTTGTTGCAGGAGCTCACTTCCTCACGGAAAATCTCGGTGCTTTCGATGCGCCGTTCTTCGAAATCAGTGCTACGGAGGCAGTGGCGTTGGACATCCAGCAAAGAAAATTGTTGGAAATCACATACCATGCTTTTGAAAATGGTACGTGATATCAAAAGCTAGTAATTGAAACTAATGTCAACTAGCCGGCATGCCCATGGACACACTGTATGGTTCGAAGACTGGTGTCTACAGTGGAATGGAACGATGGCAGATGACTATCAGCAAATTCTGGCGAAAGATATTGACTGTATGCCCAAGTACAGTGCGTCCGGCTACGCAAAGACTATGGTTGCAAATCGTATCAGTTGGTTTTATGACTTCCGTGGTCCGAGTATCTGTATGGATTCCGCGTGTTCTAGCAGTCTTATGGCATTCGACTTCGCATGCCAAGGCTTGGGGACAAAGACTGCAACATGGTGAGTGGCATCTAAGCCGTGACTGATATACGCATCAACCTGTCTGACACGTCGCAGCTAACACATTACCTCAGGCGGTAGTAACGGGCTCCAGTCTCGTATTTTCGCCAGAAGGTGCCCTGTCATTAATGAACATGAGCTTTCTCTCGCCGCGCGGACGGTGTCACTCCTTCGATAATCGCGCTGATGGATATTCCAGAGGGGAAGGCTTCGGAGTTGTGATTCTCAAGAGACTTAATGATGCAATTCGCGATGGAGATACCATCAGGGCCGTCAGTCGCTCAAGTGGCTCTAACCAAGATGGTCACACCCAGGGAATAACCCAACCAAGCCGCAAGATGCAGGCGGCACTTATCAGGGAGACCTACACCAAGGCTGGCTTGGATTTCTCTGCTACGAGATTTTTTGAAGCACATGGTATTGACTAATTGCCGCAACAAATCCACTCATTCAAAATCCTTTCTGACGCAAGCTATAGGAACCGAAACACCCTTGGGGGACCCAATTGAAGCCCAACCCGTCATCGGACTGGTGACGCCGGCTCAGTTCCGCTCAAAAGGAATCCGGCCGCCGGACTGGCTGGTGGACCGCCCTCTTTTCCGGGGCCTGGCACAAGAGGCTGACGAAGAGGCCGGCGATACTATAGCCTCAGAGAACAAGGATGACCGTGATTGGGTGGCTGAGTTACTCCAGGCGGCCTCTGGCGTGGAAGCAGCTAACATCGTTGGGGATGCTCTTGAACAGAGATTGTCGAAAGCCACATCCATTCCTCCTGCAGAGATCGATCGCGGGCGACCGCTTCACGTATATGGGGTTGACTCTTTACTTGCCGTCGAGCTGAGGAACTGGTTCAGCAAACTGTTCAAGGCGGATGTGGCCATCTTTGATATTACTGGCTAGGCGAGCTTGGAAAAGGTCGCTGAGGGAGCAACGGCGTCCAGCTCGCTATTGAAGGATGTTGCAGGTTGAATTTGAGAGTATCGTTCCCGGGACAAAAGGGCCTTACTCCTAGCTTAATTCACCTATCAATTGTAATCGACGTTGCAATATGTGCTGTGCCTCTCACGGCTTGGAATGGTACCGACAGCCTGGGTGTGTATTGAAGCGACTGAGTGTAAATATGTCAGCTTCAGGACGGATGAGAAACTATTCAAGGATACATACGAGACTCACAGTTTATACAGGTCCAATCTCCCCTGAAAGTCCTCCTCTGGTAGCGAGATAGTTATAATATTGTAATACGCGGCGATGTACTCAGCCCCGAATCTGTTGCAGGCAGGCATCCATTGGCCAAATTCGTCTGCGGACGCGTTCCACCCCCGAGGTGAGCAAGACAAGCTGAGATCAATCATATTGGGGTACAATGCTTACACTCATTATGCGCGTAGAAGCAACACGCGTCGAAGACCAGTGGCGCGCCCGTGTTGGCATCTACCCCCGAGTTCGCGTACCATAGGTCACCCTGGACAAGTGAGGGTTTGACGGACCGGCCGTCGCTCTCCAAAGGGCAAAGCAATCGAGGTATGACCTTGTCAAAAATTGCTGGCACCAAGTCATCGAACTCTGGATCATAGCCCTTGGCCTTGATCTCGAAGTCGAGAGCAAATTTCAGATTCTTGGCAAAGAAAGTCTCCCAACTTGATTCCCATTCAGTCATCTGCGGCAGACTGCCAGAATAGGTCGGCAAGTGAAACCCAAACTTCCCCGTCGGCGATTGGCTTATCTGATGTAAATGTGCCAAGCGAGATGCGAATCTCTTCGCTTCAGGCATTACATACGTCGTCTATGATATCGCGGAATTCGCATAGGAAGAAGTGCGTGTCCGGCACAGTATCGTAGGTTCCCCAGGCCAGGGGCTTCGGGGCGAAGTCTGGAGTCAATTTGTAGATCGTCTTTATGGACTCGAATTCACTGTGAACCATGTTCTTCCCCATGCCTCCAGATAGAACTTTCATGAACAACGACTGATGATCTTCAATAGGCAGCATCACGTCGATCCGCCTTGTGTTGGCCCAAAAGCTACCGCCATGGCTTGTGGTGAAGGTGACCTGACAGCCGGATGGCAGCTCTAAGATGATCCTCAGAGGAACAAATCAGTAATAATTGACAATGATGAGGCATGTATGCTATGGATTAGAGGAAGCCCACCTGCAATGGCTCGAGGATCAAGTTATGTGCTTACTCCGCTAAGATCCGAACTGGCGGCGCCGGTGTATTTTATATCAAAAGGTTACTCGGAACATATCCCTGGACGGCTACGGGTCCTGCAGTCGGCGACGCAGCAAAGCCCAAGTCATGTCTTCCTGCCTTAATCTCGAGCGAGGAATATTTATCGCATCCAGTGCGATACCCCACATCGTCAGGTCCCCTCTCCGGTGTAACGTCTTGGTAGCGGGATCAAAGTGGGTATATGGATGCTGATTGGGCTAGTCACGGTGGATGGTTGCAGTTTATATGATATGTCAGGACGGAAAGCATGGCCTGGCAGATCCGCTGACCACCCTTTCGAAACTTTCCTGATGGCTAAGTGAGAAAGAATTAAAGGGCTAGCTGTCGCTGCTATCAGATCATACGAGTCATACCGACATGTGAATGATCGCTCCCTCACTCTCTTTCCCGTTCATCACACAGATTCTCGTTCCTCTTCGAAATGGACCAGCTTCACGAGGTCACTTTCCCCACACTTGGGCTCACGGCATTCCAACACTTGCCGAGCAACTCAAGTGTGCAAGATAAGGTACAGGAACCTGCAGTATGGAGCCGCGAGTTCATCACGGTCCAGTTTCTGGTATTGTTCTTGACACTAGTCTTCGTGACAGTTGTCCGGCGCCGCTACTTCTCTCCAATTAGTCATATCCCGGGGCCTTTTATGGCTTCATTCTCCCGTCTCTGGCACATGCGCTACATCATAAGAGGCGACCAACAGATGGTCCTTGCGAAGGCACATGAGAAGTATGGCCCATTCGTGCGGATCGCACACGACGAGGTCAGCGTGTGCCATGAGAACGCCGTGAAGTCGCTCTTTATTGCGCCATTACACAAAGTTAGTCCTTTAGGGATTAGAAGACCTGAGTACGGTCAAGGACCTCAAACTGACATATATAGAGTAAATGGTACAAGATCTTTGTGCTGCCCGACTACAGGACGCCCGCGCCGCTTGGGTTAAGAGACCCGAAAGACAAGCTCAGACTAAACACGCATTTCAGACAAGGATTCGAAGCCAAGCATGTCATCCGCTCCGAGCCTCATATGGACGAGGTGCTCGTCAAGCTCCTATCTTGGCTGGACAAATCATCAGAAGAAAAGACTTCCTTGAAGCTGGGCGGCTTCTTCTCATACGCGGCGTACGATATCACGGGCGAAGTCACCTTCTCCAAGTCTTTCGGTTTTACCGAGAAAGGTCAAGATATCGGAGGAGCAATCGCGATGAACGAAGCCATGGAGTTGTTTTTCGTCCTGTTCGGCTATATCCGCTACGTCAGCTACATCTTCTGCAATCCCCTGACGACTTGGCTGGAAGTCTTGCCCCTCGGCTACATGGGAGAAAAGGCCAAGAGCGCCCTGGCAGAACGGAAGAAGAACCCGGATGCACGATTTGACATTGCTGCTCATTGGTTCCGCGCTCTAGAGAGGAACGGTCCGTCCAGGATTTGGAACGACGATATGGTGGTTGCTTCTGCCATCTCGAATCTTGGTGCCGGCTCAGATACCGTTTCTTGTGCCATGCAGTACGTCTCAGCGGCCAGGTCGATGGTATTTTGTTGGTAGCTGACTTGACTGCAATAGGAGCTTCGTATACCATCTCATTCGCCACTCCAATGCGTGGCAACGCATGAGAGACGAGATTGATGCTGCACAGAAGGAGGGCCGCTGTCAGGACCAGATTATCACTTACGACGATGCTACAAAACTCCCGTTCCTGCAAGCAAATATCAAGGAGGCTCTTCGAATCTTCGCTCCCATACCAAGTAAGCAACTAACGCCACTGTTTTCCATAATTCACCATATAACTTATATGCTTCTAGTGGGCTTGCCACGTGTCGTCCCTAAAGGCAATCTCAAGCTTGGCGATGTCTCCTTCTCCGAGGGGACCGTGCTCTCATGCAATCCATACGTGCTTCATACATCCAAGGATCTCTGGGGGCCGGATGCTGCTGAATACAACCCGGATCGTTGGCTCGGCCCGAACGCGGCGAGCTTGGAGAGGTTCTTTTGTCCGTGGGGGGCTGGATGGGCCTCGTGTCCAGGACAACATATCGCGCGAATTCAAATGTCTAAGATGGCTGTAAGTTCTGCCTGTCTCATGCGGTAGTGTAAGAGATGATACTGACAGTTGTTCCCCAGGCAACCCTGGTGAGAGACTATGATTTCCGTCAGGTGAATCCAGAGGAGGAGTGGGAGTACAAAGGTTGGTGCTCGTCTTAGAAAAAAAAGTCTACAGGCATATACTGATGTTTGTAATGCAGCTTATTTCACTGTTGTTCCCCACGGATGGCCTGTCTATGTGACTAGGAGGATACTAGCCTACTAGTCTTTGTGAACTCTACCGGTGAGAGCTGCTGCACGCATTCTGCATCTACTCCTTGCCCATCCAATCTTCCGACCTGAACTTCCTGCAACGTCACACGCGAATTGACCCACAAAACCGTACTGTACCCTTGGAACCCCAGAGGTACTTGCCTCTAACCCGCTAATCTGCTACTCCAGAAGTTCCCAACATTCAGATGGGAGCCCGGCGCCGCTATCTTTGCATCCTTTCACCTCACCCGCTAGAATCGAAAGGTAGCGGCAGCTAGGACGACAATCCCCATTCCCACACCAACCCTAATACCTACTAAGACACCCACCGATAAGCCCTACTAAAAGTCGGTTCACTTAGTGGTTGGCAGAGATGTTTGGCTAGTGGGAATCCAAACATTGCGTTTGACATTAGTGGTAGACAAAAGATTAATCTTCGTGGAGAATATTATAGATAAGTATGTTTCTATCTGATCGATTGGTCCAACAGCCATGTCAAGATGCAAAGAGATCATCACACCATTTCAGTATGCACCGGCCCGTTTCTCCCACGCGGGCTGTTTTGTCTGGCCCGGCTTCCGATAGCCTGACTGAAGCACGTGGTCGGCGGAAAGCTCGAAACCCCGGAGGTTAGCCCCCGAATCTTCCAAAGCCCAGAGCGTGAGTGCGACTGTGTTGTTGCCGTTGTAATTGAGGACACCTTCTGGGACTGGGAACCTGGTCTGCGGGCCGAGATTATTGACTACACGAGAGTTATTATTTCGTGAATTATTGCGAGGGTTGGGTTGAGGGGGGACCTACTATACTTCCCGAATTGGTACCCATTGACATATAGCTGTAAACGAAAGATACTAGGCTCCCCGGTGGGCTCGGTCACGTTTGAGATGACGAAACTCAGGGGTATGTCA
This sequence comes from Diaporthe ilicicola, assembly GCA_023242295.1. Taxonomy (NCBI): domain Eukaryota; kingdom Fungi; phylum Ascomycota; class Sordariomycetes; order Diaporthales; family Diaporthaceae; genus Diaporthe; species Diaporthe ilicicola. Next base: position 9,589 of record JALPVH010000519.1, on the reverse strand, counting down.
AAGCCTTGTGGCATGTCAAGCTCGAAGTCGGTCACATAGAACGCGATGCCAGCCTTGCGGATGCCCTCGAGAGGGGAAGACGACGTCCAGTTCGAAGATGGTGCGCCCGGGAGATGGTATCCCTGTCGTTCCGCGAAAAAGGCTCCCTCGTTCAAGGGACCACGCGTCTTGTCGACATAGTCCTCCCCGCCCATGTTGCCTGTCAATTTCCACGTGACATCTGATTGTGGGTGACCGTCGAGAGTGTAGTCAATGATCCCTCGCGGCAGCTTCATCCACTCTGAATGCACCCAGAAGTTCATTTCGTTGCCCATGTGATCAATGACGACGGTGAAGACGTATTCCTTGTTCTCCGTGAGGGCCGGTAAGTCAAACAGTTGCGAAGAGTTTGCAAAGTTGGGATCTCCCGCCAAAGAGCCCAGGAAGGTGTCGTCCAACCAGAGCGAGTGGCCGTATGCTTCTCCACCTGCCGTCGTCAGATTGAGAAAGGACTCGTTCCCAGAAGCAACGAAATGACCCCTATAGATGAGGGAACCTCCATTGTAGCCATAGTCGCTGCAGTAGAGTGACGTTGGCGTTGTCAGGTTCCGGGGGTTATTGCTTGTTGGGGAAGATGCCTCCGTCCAGGCGGCATCATCATACTTGTCTGAGAGCTCCGGAAGAGAGTCAATGGAACGCCACTGTGCGGTAGAGAAATCCGGAAGCAGGAAGGATGGCTCTTCAAATTTGAGCTCGGCCTGTAGCCTGCCGTGGCCCCCTCGCACGTCTGGCAGCAAGCGGCCGTTGAAACTGAGCGTGGAGCCCTCAGGCACTCCGCCCAAAACCTCCACAACCGTCGACGCGTTCAGATCTCCAATCAGGTTGAGATTGCCGTTGGAGAAAGTCGCATTGCGTAGTAAATATGGACCTTTGGCAATCAATGACGATTTGCCTTGTTTCGGAGAAATGACCCCATCATCGGAGCCAGGGAGGTCGAGAACCCAGTGCGTGTACGCGTCGTTGCGCCATAACATGTGTATCTCAAGGCTGCCGAAGTGCACGATTTGGCGGGCTTCTCGCACGTGCCAGTGGATCGCCGTCATCGAGCCGTACCGAGACGTCGTTGCGTTGCTCTGCTCAAAGAGCGGCGTTCCCAGGGATGACGGCACAGCAAACTCATGCTCTTCGTTGTCGCCCCCGTACAAGATCAACAGGGTCTTGTTTCCATATTGCTTCCAGGTGAAGATCTCTGCTGAAGAATAGATGAGATTGAAGCCGCCTACGTCGTAGTCCGTGACATGGATTTTCGAGTCGCGGCCGTGTAGCGAGAGTTGGCCTCCCATCATGGGAACGCTGATGTTTCCGGCAGAAGTAGGTAAGGTGAGCGTGTAGTAGGTGGTATTCAGAGAAGCGTAATCGGCATGGCGCACCACGTAGAAGCGAGTGGTGTTGCCAACGACAGGAACCACCTGCAAGTCTGGAGTACTGACGATCTCATCCCTTGTGACATTCTGAGGTATGGCTGTGAGATAAGCCGCGGAAGCTTGCAGGAAGTGCGCTTCGAGTTTGACCTCGCTGTACTTCTCCCTGTCGATACCTCGGTTTTCTCTGATCGCGGCGCCGTGGTCGTACGAGGTGTAGCCTCCCGGATGGCCCAGGTTTCCCCAATTCGTGCCACCGTATGTCTGAGAAGTCCTTTAGAACCTTGAATGAAGTCTACATAAATCATTCTACTTACCATGTAGATATTGAGTATCTTGATCGATCGTGTAACAAGTTCTTTGTTGAAAACACGATCAAATTCGTGGTTTATCTTGGCCGCACAGTTGTCAAGGCCGACTCCACCCCTAGAATTTGTGAGTCTAATTTACGCAATTCGAAATAGTATTTGACTTACCAGGGGTCTGGTTCACCGCCTTCGTATTCTGCGACTGCATATGGAGTGCTAGGGCTTTGCAAGAGATGAGTCTGGTATGTGTATGTCAGACTCAGCGGAGTGAGATCTGACCAGTCGGAAGGATTCGCACCTGTGAAAAGGTTAATTTAATCTTCAAGCCATCAAATTTTGCGCTGGGAAACTCACATCCAGTATAAAAAGGATACGCATCATGGGCGTATATGTCGAGCGCTCCTTTTCCCGTACCAGGCGCCCAGTTGCCCAGTGGCACACCATCGTTGCTGATCAAAGGCACAGTGACTCCATTGCTTCGAAATAGGTCTTTCATAAACTCCATGTAGTTGGGATCTAGAAGCTTGGTGGATGAGGCAACGTCATCAGTTCCGACAGCAATGCTGTACTCATTCTCTGGTTGTACGAGGATCACAGGTCCGCCGTTGGTAATCTGGGCCGCCGAGATGACCGCAAGAACCTTCGACAGGTATCCCTCGGTGGCGTTGAGGAAGTCCGGCGCCATCGACCTAAGCTCGCCTTTATTTCGCTGCAACCATCCAGGGAACCCACCGCCCGATGCCTCAGAGTTGATGTAAGGGCCCGGGCGTGCGATGAGGTACAGTCCTGCCTCGACCGCAGAATCGATGAAAGGCTGTAAGTCGAATACGTCTTGCATGCGCACTTCTCCCGGCTTTCCTTCAACCAGAGCCCAGTCTACGTAGAACGATACTGCGTTGTAGCCCAGTGCCTTGATTTTCTGGAACACGTCCAGCCAGAGTCCTGGTGAAGGAAGGCGCCAGGGATGGAACTCCCCGGAGAGGACTACGACCCGCTCTCCCCGGACGAAAAGAGAGTTCTCATCCCATGTCACCAAGTCCTGGAGCGGATCGGTGTTGACAACGTCTGTTGTGCTCGCCCACGAAAATGGCAGGCCACAGAAGCCTATCGCCAGAAAAATTGAGGATAACTTCATCTTGAGCTTGGAATTGCGGAACCTCAACCTGAATCAGAGGGAGTTCAGAAATTATGAAAGAATGATCGAGTTTGCGTGGACGTCTGAAAGGCGGCTTTCTGTCCAGGATATTGGTTCACACGCGAAGCGTACTCGGCCCATCCACTCGGTCAAAGTTGACGCGAATGCACAAGTTGTGTCGTATACGCTTCGGCATATGGGGAGTGGAGGATATTGATTTTCCATTCACAGCTGAAGAGGCTGGCTTGCAAGACTAAATATGAATTGATATTATTGGTACGGCTGTGCGCCTTGCTCCCGTTTACAGTAGCTGTCGATGCACAGGTCGGTGGTGGTTGACTCATGGGTGCTCCCCTGGTGGATCATCAAATGGTATCGGCCCGTTGATGCAGCCAGGCAAGCCAGGCTGCTGCTGTACAACACTATGATGTATTACTGGGGTACTTGTTTTTAGACTAGTCGACGGTTGATCATGACCATCTAACTGGGATAGGCCGGATGGTTGTATTTACTTCCCTGGTCAGCCCCCGTGCGCGTATCCTAGTTCAAGAGATTGGTCTCGTATACCTCGTATACGCGCCACAGGTATTGGTCGAGACTGCGGGGAATAAAATGGAGCATATAGTCTACTTACACATCCTGGCATGCCCCACCCCGCACACTTGTCCTTTTCTGTCCTTTTCTACTTCTTTATATTGCTGGAGACTTTCATATTCCGCTTCCCTCGGACTCGTTTTGCAAAGGAAAAGAGATACCGAGAACATGCAGATGAGTTCAGAACGGTGCAAGGCTTGTACATTGGTGCACCCAATCACATCAATTGGCAGAGGCCACTGGGTAGAGCATCAAGTATTTTAGTAGCGTATTTTACCTCCTGGTCCGGGGACACATGATGTATTATTGAATTATGTTTTTGACCGTAGAGATAGCTGCTGTGATGACACTCGTGTTTTTCTTTTTAATGCCCAGCTTAAAAGAAGAAGAAAAAACCGCAGGCTATGCCCTCCCGCCCCTTCTATGCACCGTGCAATAGAGACGTAAGTAGGCTGATATCAACTTCTGTTTTTCACCATGGAGTATCGTTCCCGACACATACGCGTCTGGCGTCAACGCCATATCAATGAAGATTTAACCCTTCGCTGAATAAGGATTGCAGTTCAACGACGGCAATATACCGTGATGGTGAGTGGAAGTAAAATATGAGATCAACGCAGGCTACGTCTGCCGGTTCCTCAAGTCAGTCCATCTTAGCATCATTTTCCATCATTGATTTTGAACAGCGAAAAATCACCGCATACGTACGTTCCCGTCCAAATCTCGCTCAAGTAGTTCAAATTTACTATGGATTTCAAGATCGTTGAGTCATCAGGTTGAACCTCCGGTTAGTCATCTACACCAGCTTATTTGGTTCAAGCTGTGCTCGGACGGGAAGAATCTCATAGGGGATGACGTTGACCACCCCAATCAACCCATTCTCAGTTTTCGGCTGACCCTGTGCCTGCGTGGCCGGTCTCCCCGAGTTTAGAATATCCGGTAAAATGCTGCGAATATAGTTCCACATCGTGCTCGGTACCACCACAGCAATTTCGTTGTCACCCTCTGCTAGATGAGGTGTAATATCCACAACGGGGTCAGCATAGTCGAGGTTAGGTAACCGGTACCCGTTGATGTACACTGTGAGCGCGTCCAAGACAGGTGGAAATCGGACATATGCTCCCAGAGAGGTGTTTCCTGCGAGTTTCGACGTAGGTGGCCAGGTGAAATTCGTGTAATAGTAGCCAACTCCCGAGGTATTCGTCGCGTCAGGGATCCCAGTCCACGAGATCAGATTGTCGAGTTGATGCGTCGAGTTCCTCTTGACAGCAGTGACTGCTGCATCACTGAAGTTCTCCGGGGCCTCCCAGTGTTCGAGCACGAGCTCCCATGATTTCAGTTCAAATGAAGGCGGAGCCTGGGCCTCACGACGAATCTGGTCACCTGTTGACAAGGTGATGAGCGTCGGCTCCGAGGAGGCAGCGACATGAAAGACGATTCCATCCTCCATCGCGACAGAGCCTAGGACGTTTTGTGACATTTCTGCGGCATGAACCTCAGGAAGCTGCACATCGTTGATCGGCGTTTGTGAAAAGGCCACGATCTTGGTCTGGTTTCCCGCAAGGTTCAGCGGTATGATCGTCATAGAGCCCTCCACGTTGTAGTTCAAAACCGGTTCGCGAGTCCCTGTCCACGCATCGAAAAAGTAAGGGGTGCCAACAGACTGGACCACCAACTCGCCAGAAGCCGCAGCGATATCGCAAAAGACGTAGGCGTATTCCGTGCCGTCTGAGACATCCTCCCGCCATGTTGTATACCACGTGCCGTTGGTCCGGACGCCAACCCTGGGTCGGAGTCCCAGGGAGTCGAGCTGAGCGGCAATCTGGCCCTCTGCGACACGATGAACGTTGCTGTGTCCAAGGAGCTCAGCGAGACTGGCGTCGAAAGACTCGTTGCTGGCAGCCGTCTTGGTCTCAGACGCAAAATGTCCTGGGATTCCGCCCGCCATCACAATCGGGAGTCCGGCCTCTGCATATTCCTTCAAGTAAATCAGAGATGCGTCGGTGAGGTTCTGGTCCGCAAGAACTACCAAGGCTTGGTACTTTGCGTCTTCTGGTGCGAACAAGTTGTCACTGACATATGCTTGCGGCAGTGCGAAGTTGTCGGGTGACAGGTACGAGTATGACCATCCTTTTAGATATCAGTATTTGTTTTTCTCCACCTAGCCTAAGACAAAAGCACATACCTCCGTTGATAAGGTCATCAAATTTGTAGAGACTGTTCATATCAGGATCGACCGACGTTTGCTTGTTGTAAAATGCGAGATCCGTTCTCGGAACTCCCTTCTGCTGAATGTATTGAATCCTCGCCATGTAATTCAAGGCAGCCTCAAGTCCATTATCCCAGTCCGGGCGCTTAGGCGAGTACATATCCGAAAAGTAGTAGACGAAAGCGGTAAACCCCGGCCATGTTGTCTGGGGATAGTTGCCAGAGTAGGGTTGCCCATGGATGACGAACTGGTTTACGCCGCCCGCGACGGCGCGGTTCATGGAGAACAACAGCTCGGGGATCGTGTAGCTATATGCTCGGCCAAAAACTGCGCCCAGCTCATTGGAAATGACGTTCTTCCTGGCCAGGTTCGCTGTGCCCGAGAACTGCCGGTAGCCGTCGACGTTGTCATGCCACCCGAGACTTTCACACTCCGGGGCGTCAACGTAGGGGATTGAAGCCTCCATGTCCATGGGCATGTTGTAGGAGGGCTGTGCGGAGAACTCAACTCCCAGTTCGTGAAGCCACTGCGACAGCGTCGTGAGGTACTCCTGGTAGCCCGCTGCCAATGCTGCTCGAAAGTCGTTGACGTAGCCTACGCCCTGGTCCGGTGTGTCCAGAGTGCACCGTGTGCTCCCAGGAGAATCAGTCTGGATATTTATGTTGTTGTTTTTGAACATGATCAGGGGCAGGTAGGGCCGCAGGTCGTAGCCAAACATCCCTTGGAATCGGGCGGGAAGAGTATTCGTCCACGAGATGTTGAATTGGATCTCCAAGCTATCTTCCCATCCTGAGGTCAATCGATGTCAGCGGTACGCCCGGCAGATTTTATTGCGAGGAGGAGGTATCACCGTAATTGCCAACCTCCCTCACAAGATCCCTGACGTTGTCCACCAAGATGTATTCCTCCCAGAACTTCCGTACCGCCTGGGCTCCTTTGCTGCTGAAGTGGTCAACGACATATGACCCATTGTCCCAGATTGTCTGGGATACGTTTGAGGCAAAATCGACGTTTTTATTTGCTGACAATTTCTGATAGAAGAAAAACAGCTCGTAACCCGATTCAGTGGGCGAAGAGGCCGGAAGGTCGAGAATAAATGCTCCATCCTCGGAAATTGAGGTGGTAACATCTGTGAGTGAGCCATTTTTCAACACGAGGTCATCATACACGACTGTTGCTATTCCGGCGGAGCTAGTGACGTTGTAAGAGACTGTCGTGCGGGATAAAACTGCCGCGTAAACAGCGGCAACAAGCTCTCCTCCGTCCGCCCAGCCTGGAGCTGAACCGTTGATCAGGCCACCTTTTGGAAGAGCAACTGTCGTTGGAAACTAAATACAACCAAGTCAACTCCGTGTTTTTCGTTTTCTACCCTGCACGCTATTCACTTACCAAGTCCCACTGGAGACCCTCATCACCCTCGTGAGCTGGAATTCCTTGTCCCTGATTTGGTCCCAACGCGAAGTCCATCGCGAGACCAGCCTCTTTATGAGTCTCCAAGGCTGACTTGAACAATTGCAGATAGGGCGGAGTGCCGAAGCCATAAGTTGACCAGCTGACCCCGGAGGGAGGCGGCCCGACTTCTCCTCCATAATTATAATAGGGCAGGAACTCTACACCACCACCTCCAATTGCACCAGCAGACCTGATATCGGACTTGACCGTTTCTGGGTCGACGCTGGCATCTGGGAGCCAATATCTAAATCGAGTCCGCTGTCTGGACGGAGGGTCGAGAAAGGCATCAGGCTCCTGGGAGCCGAGCAGGCGTGGACTCGCATTGCAGACCAGGAGAAGGGTGGCACAAGCGGCAGAAAATCCCAGAAAGGAAGGCATTGTGCGAGGTCCTGTATGTTGACTCCAATTTAGAAGCCTTTGTTCAAGGCCTGGTTCTTGGTTGGATCTCCACTGCCTTTATTGCAAAGCTTATCCTCCAATGCTGAAAGCCTGGCATGGGCGAAATGTGACTTCGGGTCTGCATATACCGAGAGGGAGAGGGGCTTCGTTATGGCATATATGTGACGGCTTTATTACATACAGTATGAGGGGCCGAATTCTCGTATCGAACGCGGTGGATACGACGTAGAAGTAGCTACAAACCAATCAAACTTGTCCCAATACGACGACTACGACAGATGTGGACTGGGTCGGACCACAAATGAGAATCGGATCTCCAAGATTTTTTAAATGAGGAAGAGGGCTGAATTAGGAAGATCTGCCACTAAAATAACGCGTGATGGAGATTGTAGTCTACTCCGTTGTGTGCATCTGTGCCCAGACAGAGATTTACACTACACTGCAAGGATCTGCCCGGGGGGTCCTAGTCGTTTTTCGCCCAATTTAGTATAGATTGCGTTATTACCAAGGGCAAGATACATAACAAAACTTGCCTCTCTTTTTATTCTTCAGGGGCCGGCTGGGGCGAAGGGACGAGCGTAAGCGAGAGGCCGGCAGGCCGTGCCCGAGTTCCCAGAGGTCCAACCCGTATAGACTATAGGGAGAAAAAAAAATGGAAGGAAGTTGTTGTGTTTTTTGACCTTTGTTATGGCCGCATCGGGCTAGGGGCTGAGGTGCAGCTATAATCGGCCCACCCAGCTCCGCCATTGCGCTGTATAGGGGCAGGAGCGAAAGACTAACGGGTGGGGTGCTAAAGCGAGTTTCTTGGCAGCCAGATTTAGTGGCAGATTTCTCTCGAATATATTATACACATCACTTTTTGCCCTGGTGGCTTAACCCTACATTTAGCGCCCACCTAATATAAGTCCTATAAGCAAATTTATTAAGAAACTAATATAACTTTCTAACTTAATAGCTTAACCCTGCACTTATTTAACCCTATATTTAAGTTTTCACTTACCTAGCTTTTTAAATAAATAAAAACTTTATTAATAAAGTTATAAATATATATTAATATATAATATATAATATATGGATTATTTGTCTTATTTAAATTCCGTCTCTTAAAGCTTAGAATACAGTAAGTAAGGGAAGGAAGCTAGTTAAGGCTATAGCTTCCCCTTCCTCTATAAACCTTAATTTGCTTTGCACTTAAGCATTGCCGCGAGTAACTTAATATAGTAAGGAGTATTTATTACGCTGTTAGGTATCTCCCGGGAAGTTCTATAGGCGCCTAAAAGGGAAAAACCGTAATACGGGGAAAAACCTTTTAGCTAGGGATATAATAACTAACAGTATAAGGTATATAATTATAGGGAATTAGTTAGGGTAAATAGTCTCGCCCTTCGGCGCTAAAGAGGCGCGCTAAAGGGAGGGCAGGTTTAAAGGTATTAGCGGGATTTAAACCTATACCTTTCGCATTACTAATATAAAAGGGTACCTTAACGCTTAACCATTATGCTACAGTGCCAATATATAATATATATATATAATATATAAAAAATATATATATATAATATATATATATATATACCTAATATATTATATATAATATATAATTTAAAAGTAAATTTTATAAATAAAATATTTAACTATATAAAGTAATTTTAATCGATAAAAATAACCTATTTAGTTTTCTTATAATTAAATCCTTTTTAAAAATAAAAATACTAATAGTTAAATAATAAACTTTTTTAAGCTTAAAGATAGTTTAAATAAGTAGCTTAATAGCTTTTAATTTAAATATTAATATTTATATCTTATATTCTTAATTAAATTTAAAAAAATTAAATATATAGTTAAGTTTAATTACGTTTATTAAATATAGCTAGCTATTTTAATTTTAAGGTTATATATAATCTATATATATATAATTTAATAATATTATATATTTTATTAACTTAATATTAATATTTATATCTTTAAAATAAATTTAAATATAATAAAGTTAAATAAGTTATTTTTATAAGCTAAAATTAATTTATATAGCTAAATATTTTATTTATAAAATTTATTTTTAAAGTATATATTATATATTATATACTTAATATAT
>JALPVH010000518.1:0-23407 GCA_023242295.1 Diaporthe ilicicola | reverse complement strand
AATTTATAATAATTTTAATTTTAATAAGTTAATAGCTTAATAATAATATTAATATAATAAATATAACTTAATATTATAATATTTAATTATAAATAAATTTATAAAAGATTAATAATATATTATAAAAGGTTTTATATAATAAAGTATATTATATTAATTTTAAAAAATATATTATATTTTATCCCTTTTAGGTATAAGGTTAAAAGACCTATAATTATATTTCTTTTTTAAATTAAATTTTATTTAACTATATTATATTTCTATAATTAAGCTTTATCTATCTAAATAAAAAGTAAACCTTCTTAAAGAAGCGTAATAAATAACTAACCTCCCTTTTTCTATTTAACTTATTATTTATCTTTACTTTATAAGCAATAAACTTATTTATTTCTTTAAAATAAACCTTATATATCTTTAAGGTAATAATAAATATATCGATTTATTTAAATAAGAAAGGGTTTTTATCTTTACACTCTTTTACCTTAATAAAAAAATCTTTTCTTTAAGTAAAAATTTACTTATTATAAATAAAGTTTATTTCTATAGCTATTTATAGCAAAGCTATTAGATCTATATATTTAGATATTATACTTAGTAATAAAATATAGTAGCCTTACTTAAGTTTTAAGCGTATATAAGTGCTAGTTTAAGCTTAACTATTGTTTCGGTTTCGGTAGTGCGGCAAGCTAAATAATTACTTTTAAATAATTTTACGGAAAAGGTTATAATGGGTATATATTTATAGAGCAGAGCTAGAACCTTAATTAGGGCAATAGCGACTTTTTAATATCGCTTATTTCGAGCAACTTACTTAAGTTATATAGCGATAATACTTTTATATACTAGTAATACTTAACGGCATTAGATTAGCTTGCGGCCTATAATGGCTTTAACCTTAATAAACCGGTTTATATTAAGGCTAATAGCTTATTAAAAGTACCGGCGTAAATAGGTACGGCTTAACGCTATAGCTATTAGCGCAGAATAGCGGCTTTTAACTATAGATAGGCTTATAAAAGATTAATAAGTTATTATAAAAAATCCTATATAGTAAAACTTATTATATTAATTTAAAAAATATATTATATCTTATTCTTTTTAAATACTTATTATTATTTTAGCTTAATAGGGGAACTTAAATAAATAAAATAGTCGATATTATATTTTATTATTTTAAAGAATATTTATTATTATTTTAATTTAATAAGAAACATTAAAAAAAATAAAATAATTAATAAATAAATATTTATTTATTTATATTTAAACTTACTTTTTAATATAATATATAAATCTTTATTATTATATTTAAAAGATTAAAACTTATTAAAGCTTTTTAAAAAGCCTTTTTATAAGCTTATAAAGCTTATTATCTTTAATTTTAAAATTATAATATATAAATTACTCTTTATAAAATAATAATAAAAAACCTTTTATAATTTAAGTTATATAACTTTTCTTTTAATTAAAGCTTTTTAAACCTTTTTTATAACTTATATTTTATTATAAAATACGTTATATTTTAGTTTTTTATATTAACTATTTTATTTATTTAAGTTTCTCTATTAAGCTAAAATAATAATAAATATTTAAGAAAAATAAGGTATTATATATCTTTTAAAATTAATATAATAAGTTTTACTATATAAAACTTTTTATAATAATTTATTAATTTGCTTTTATAAGCCTATTTATAGTTAAAAGCTGCTATTTTATATTAATAGCTATAATATTAGGCCGCGCTTATTTATATTAATACTTTTAATAAGCTATTAAAGTTAAAGCTATTATAGGCCGCAAGCTAGTTTAACGCTATTAAGCATTATATAAAAGTGTTATTATTATATAATTTAAGCTTTTATAAGTTATTTAAAATAAACGATATTAAAAGGCCGTTATTACTCTAACTATTTTATAATATATATATAGGTTTTAGCTTTATTTAAATATATATTTATTATAACCTTTTCCGTTATATTATAAGATTACTCGAAAGTAATTATTTAACCGAAACCGAAATAATAGTTAAGCTTAAACTATTATTTATATATATTTAAAACCTTTAAATTAAGTAAAGCTATTATATTTTATTATTAAATATAATATTTAAATATATAACTTTAATAGCTTTATTATAAATAATTATAAAAATAAACTTTATTTATAATAAGTAAATTTTTATTTAAATAAAATATTTTTTTATTAAAGTAAAAAAGTATAAAAATAAAAACCCTTTTTTATATAAATAAATTAATATATTTATTATTACTTTAAAGATATATAAAGTTTATTTTTAAAAAATAGAAAAGTTTATTACTTATAAAATAAAAATAAATAAGTTAAATAAAAAAAGAAAGATTAATTATTTAATATACTTTTTTAAAAAGGTTTACCTTTTATATAAATAAATTAAAAAAATAAGGCTTAATTATAGAAATATAATATAGTTAAATAAAATTTAATTTAAAAAAATATAATTATAAGTTTTTTAACTTTATATTTAAAAAAGTTAATTTTTTTATAAAATTAAGTTTATAATATATATAGAAAATTAAATTTAAGCTTTATAATAATATAAATATAATATATAAATTTATTTATATAAATAATTAATTATAATTATTATATAAAGTAATATATAAATCTTTATTATTATATTAAAAGTGAAATAAATTTATTAAATATTAAAAAATATTCTTTAAGCTTATAAAATATATTATATTTATTTTTAAAGATATATTATATTCTTTATATAAAGTCTTTATTATTTAAATTATAATTTAAAGGCTATTTTAAATAAATAAGCTTTTAAAAAAGTTATATAAAATAAGTTAAGCTTTTAAGCTTATATTTTAAAGAAATACTTTTAAAAAGCTAATTAGCTATAAATAAGCTTAAATATATATTAAAGATAGAGAAAAATAGCTTTTATTTAATTATAATTATAAATTTATTTTTAAGTTTCTATATTATTAGCTTAAAGGTAACTTATAATATTATTTATTTAATAATATAATAAAGTTAATTTTAGCTATTTAATAGTTTAATAGTTTAATAGTTTAATAGTTTAATAGTTTAATAGTTTAATAGTTTAATAGTTTATAAACTTTATAAGATAATACTTTAATAAATAAATAGTTTATTTATTTAATAAATTAATCGCTTATTAATTCCTTATTTAAATAATTTAATAAATATATATTATAATAAAGTAATAAGTTTATAAATTAATAAGTTTAAACGTTAATACTTTAATAATTTAATAATTTCTTTTTAAATATAAGGTTAAAAGACCTATAATTATATTTTTTTAAATTAAATTCTATTTAACTATATTATATTTTTATAATTAGGGTTTATTTTTTTAATTTATTTAAATAAAAGGTAAACTTTTTTAAAAAAATATATTAAATAATTAACTTTTCTTTTTTTATTTAGCTTATTTATTTTTACTTTATAAGTAATAAACTTTTTTATTTTTTTAAAATAAACCTTATATATTTTTAAAGTAATAAGAAATATATTAATTTATTTAAATAAAGATTTATTTATTATAAATAAAATCTATTTCTATAATTATTTATAATAAAGTTATTAAATTTATATATTTAAATATTAGATTTAATAATAAAATATAATAGCTTTATTTAATTTAAGGGTTTTAAATATATATAAATAATAGTTTAAGCTTAACTAATAATTATTTTAGTTTTACGTAATAAGCTAAATAATTACTTTTAAGTAATTTTATAAAGAAAATTATATTTAATTTTACTAAATAAGTATATATTTAAATAAAGCTAGAACCTATATATATCTTATAAGATAATTAAAGTAATAGCGGCTTTTTAATATTTATTAGATTTAACGGTTTATTAGAAACCGCTTAAAAGGGGCGCACTTAAAGGGGGTGCTTTAAGCATTTACGCTAATATTAATAAAAAGGCTTAATTATTAAAAAGAAGGGGGTTTATATAAAATATAAAAGATAAATATAATTAAATTATTATTAAAACTTATTTAAAAATCTATAATTATTAATAATTATATATAATTTAATAATTAAAAGTTTTATTATTTTAAGCTAATTAAGAAAATAGCCGAAAATATAAATATAAAAACCTTTAATGCCTTTTTAGTAAAACTAAATAATTAAAATAATTAGAATTATAAATTCTATATTTAATTTTAAATATATAGGCTTAAAGTATATATTAAATATAAAAGAAAACTTTTCTTAAAATTATAAAAACTTAATATTCGACTTTAAAAATATATAAAGATAATTATATTAGCTTAAGGCTTAACCTTTTAAATAATTAAAGATTTCGATAATAAAGCCGATAAATTTAAAATTATTTAATAAAAAAAGAAATAGCTAATAATTATTATTTAATTTTATTAATACTAATCTTAAGCTATATAACCTAATTATATAAAATTATAAATAAAATAAGCCTAATTATATAAAGAAATAAAATACTATTTAAAAACTTTAAAAATAAGTAATATAAATAGTTACCCTAGTATATAAATTAATATATTATAAGGCTAAAAAACTAATATAAAAATAGTATAATAACCTTAAAAAGAAATATAGCTAAAATATTTATAATAAAAACATTTAGCTTTATTAAAAATATAAAAAGGTATTTAAGCTACTTTATACTTTTAAAAAGGTATAAATATAAATCGATAAATAAAAAAGAATTATATTTAAAGAAATTTAAAAAAAAACTTTTAAAAATACTTTATATAATAATTTAGTTTTTAAATTTTATATAAGTAATTCGAGAAATTATATTAATATAAATAACTTTTTATAAATAAATATAGAAATATATATTAATAGATAAAAGCTTTTAATATTATAATATTAAGTAAAACTTTTATTAAAAGTTAAAAAGCTATAACCTTTAAAAGGAAAAAGTTATAAAAAAAGCTTTTATAACTACTTATAATAGCTTTAATAATTATAATAATAAAAATAGGAATATTTATATTATTAAAGATTTAAAGCCGCTATATAAAGATATAATTAGTTTATATAATAAAAAGTACGAAAATTAAGCTAATTTAAAATAATATTTTTTAAATTAAAAAGGCTACCTTATATATATTAAACCTTATACCCTTATAAAATACTATTATATATTTCCTAAAAAGGTATTTTTAAAGTAAAAGCTAAATTAAAAGATTAAAAAAAAAGAATAAAAAGTATTTAAGAATAATACTAATTTATAAGTAAAAATTTAAAGCTTAAAAGGCTTAAAATTAAAGTTTAAATTAAAAATATTAAAACCGATAAAAAAGAAAGTTATTAAAAAAATAGATAATTAACTTTTAAAATATTATATTATAATTATAAAGGCTAAAAAAGCTTTTATAATAAATATAATTTTTATTATTAATAATAATAAAAAACTATTTAATATATAATTAGCTATATATAATAACTATTTTTAATTAAAAGATTAATAGCTTTTAATTTAAATATATAATATAATATTAATATAAATTAAAGTAATAATACTTTATCTTAAAAATATTACTCTTTATTTATATTTATTAATAATATTTATATCCTTAAAATAACTTTAATAAAAAGATATTTTTTAAAATAATAAATAAGATTTAATAATATTAAAATAAAGTGATAAATTAACTTTATATAAATTTAAAAATATTTTTAACTAATATATTATTAAATATTAACCTTATAAAATTAATAGCTCCTTTAATATATAAAAAAAGAAATATATTATCGATTATTTTATTTATTTAAGTTCTCTTATTAAGTTAAAATAATAGTAAATATCCGAAAAAGATAAAGTATAATATATCTTTTAAATTAATATAATAAGTTTTACTATATAAAACTTTTTATAATAACTTATTAATTTTTTATAAGCCCGTTTATAGTTAAAAGCCGCCATTTTATACTAATAGCCGTAGCATTAAGCCGCGCTTAATCTATTTATATTAGTGCTATTAATAAGCGTTAAGGTTAAAGCTATTATAGGCCGTAAGCTAATTTAACGCCGTTAAGTACTACTAATATATAAAAATACTATTGCTATATAACTTAAGCCTTTAAATATAAGTTACTCGAAATAAGCGATATTAAAAAGCCGCTATTACCTTAATATACTCTTATAGAATATATATAAGTTTTAGCTCTACTTTATAAATATATACTTATCTAGTAAAATTAAGCGATATAACCTTATTCCGTAAAACTATTTAAAAGTAATTATTTAGCCGAACTTAAAATAATTGCTAATTAAGCTTAAACTATTACTTATATACGCTTAAGACCTAGGTAAGGCCACTATATTTTATTATTTAGATATATAGATTTAATAGCTTTATAGCTATAGAAATAAACTTTAAATATAATAAGTAAATCTTTACTTAAATAAAAAGTTTTCTTATTAAGGTAAAAAAGTATAAAAATAAATAACTTTCCTTATTTAAGTAAATAAATATATTTATTATTACTTTAAAGATATATAACTTAAAGATTTATTTTAAAAAAATAAAGAAATTTATTACTTATAAGTTAAGAATTAATAATAAGCTAAGAAAAGAATAAAAGGTTATAAGTTTAATATACTTCTTTAAAAAGGTTTATTTTTTATTTAAATAAATAAAGCTTATAAAATAATATTCACGCCGTAATAGCTTAAAGGTATAAATTAATAGTAAAATTTATTAATTCTAATTTAAGCGTTAGCTATAGAAAAAAAGTCTTTACTAATTACGCTATAGCTTATAGCGTGCTTATTTATAGCGGGTAGTGGGCAGATAAGATAAGCTTATCGATAAAGGCTGCTATATAGCCCTACGCTAGCGTTTAGCTTAACGCCTTTATAGCTTAATTATAAAAACGTAATATAGTTAAATAAAATTTAATTTAAAAAATATATAATTATAGGTCTTTTAACCTTATACTTAAAAGGGAAGAAATATATTATATATATAAAAAGAAAACTATTTATAAGTAAAGCTATTTTTTAATATAACTAATTTAATTATTTAAATGTTATTATATTTAAATATTTAATTAATTTATCTTAAAAGATATATATTTAAAAACTAATAATTATAAAGTATAAAGACCCTTCTAGGTATAAGGTTAAAAGACCTATAATTATATTTTTTTAAATTAAATTCTATTTAACTATATTATATTTCTGCAACTAGGCTTTATCTCTTTAATCTATCTAAATAAAAGGTAAACCTTCTTAAAAAAGCGTACTAAATAATTAACCTCCCTTTTTCTATTCGGCTTATTTATCCTTACTTTATAAGCGATAAACTTATCTATTTCTTTAAAATAAACCTTATATATCTCTAAAGTAATAATAAATATATCGATTTACTTAAATAAGAAAGGTTTCTTATCTTTATACTCCTTCGCATTAGCAAAAAAACCTCTTACCTAAGTAAAGATTTGCTCGTTATAAATAGAATCTATTTCTATAGCTATTTATAGCAGAGCTATTAGATCTATATATCTAAAATAGGTAAAGCAAACTAAAGCTTATACTTAAATAACCTATACTAATATAGCTAAGTATTATACTTAGCAATAGAATATAGTAGCCTTACCTGGGTCTTAGGCGTATATAAGTGCTAGTTTAAGCTTAACTAGCAATCGTCTCGGTTTCGGCTAAATAATTGCTTTCGAGTAGTCTTACAGAAAAGGTTATAGTGGATAGGTATATATTTAAGCAGAGCCAGAACCTATACGTATTCTATAAGACAGTTAGGGCAATAGCGGCTTTTTAACATCGCCTATTTCGAGTAACTTATGCCTAAGTCATACAGCAATAGCACTTTCGCATACTAGTAGTGCTTAACGGCATCAGATTAGGTTATTTACGGCCCGCAATAGCTTTAACCTTAACGGTACCGGCTCCTCCCTATCCGTTATAATGGTATATATATAACTATAAGCTAATAGTGGAATTAGAGCTTATTAAAAGCACCGGCGTAAATAAATTAGGCGCGGCCTAACGCTATGGCTATTAGCGCAGAATAGCGGCTTCTAACTATAAACAGGCTTATAAAAGATTAATAAATTACTATAAAAAGTCCTATATAGTAAAACCTACTATATTAATTTAAAAGATATATTATACCTTATCCTTCTCGAATACTTACTATCGTTCTAGCTTAATAGGGAAACTTAAATAAATAAAATAGTTAATAAAGTATAAAGTATAAAGTTTAATTAAAATTATATAGTAAATTTATCCTTTTTAAGTATAAAGTTAAAAGATTTATAATTATATATTTTTTAAACTAAATTTTATTTAACTATATTATATTTCTATAACTAAGCTTTATTTATTTAAATAAAAGGTAAACCTTCTTAAAAAAGTATATTAAACTTATAAACTTTTATCCTTTCCTCGGCTTATTATTAATCTTTAACTTATAAATAATAAATTTCTTTATTTCTTTAAAATAAATTTCCGAATTATATATCTTTAAAGTAATAATAAATATATTTATTTACTTAAATAAAAAAGGTTTCTTATCTTTATACTTTTTTACTTTAATAAAAAAACTTTTTACTTAAGTAAAGATTTACTTATTATATTTAAAGTTTATTTTTATAGTTATAAAGCTATTAAATCTATATATTTAAATGCTTAGCAATAAAATATAATAGCCTTACTTAATATAAGGGTTTTAAGCGCGTGTAAATAGTAATTTAAGCTTAACTAGCAGTTATCTCGGTTTCGGCTAAATAATTACTTTTAAATAGTTTTATAATATAGCAGAAAAGGTTATATCGCTTAGTTTTGCTAGATAAGTATATATTTAAGTAAAGCTAAAACCTTAGTTAAGGCAATAGCGGCTTTTTAATATCGCTTATTTCGAATAACTTAAAGGCTTAAGTTATATAGTAATAGCACTTTTATATAGTGCTTAACGGCGTTAAACTAGCTTGCGGCCTATAATAGCTTTAACTTTAATACTTATTAAAAGTACCGGCGTAAATAGGCGCGGCTTAACGCTATAGCTACTAGCGCAAAATAGCAGCTTTTAATTATAAATAGGCTTATAAAAGCAGATTAATAAGTTATTATAAAAAGTTTTATATAGTAAAACCTACTATATTAATTTAAAAGATATATTATACTTTATCGTTTTTAAATACTTATTATTATTCCAGCTTAATAAAGAAACTTAAATAAATAAAATAGTTAATATAGTAAATTTATTAAATATTAAGAAAGATTTTTAAATAAAAAAGTAAAGAAAATAGTATTTAACTTTTATAATTATAAATAAAGAATTTATAATTATATATTCTCGCTATTACTTATATATAAAGTTTTAAAATATATTTAAAATTATTATCTTAAAAATTAAAATAATAATATACTTTTTAAAGTTATTAAATCTTTTTTAAGAATAATAAAGGTATAATATAAAATAAAAGTTAAAATTATTAAATATAATAAAGAAATATTTAATTATAAAAAAGTAATAAAAAATATATTAAATTAAAATATATTAAAATTAAACCTTTAATACTAAATATATAAATATAAAATAAAAAAGCTAAACGTTTAAAAAGTATAATTAAAAAGAAAATATAAGCGATATAAATAAGCTTAAAATTTCTAATCTTTCTTTAATTAAAAATTAAATATATAATAATTTAGTTTAATAATAAAACGCCTTTTTATAAATAGAAATAATAAATTTTAAATTTTAAATTTTATATTATAATTATAAAATAGCTAAAAATTCTATAACCGGATTTAAAATTAAATTAAGCTTATCTTTAAATATTTAATTATAAAGCTTATATAATAATAATAAATATATAGCTTAAAAAAAGAAAATATTTATATTTAAAGCTATATATATAAATTAAATATTTTATTAAATATTAATTATTAAATATTTACCGGATTTAAATTCTAATTACCGGAAAAATAATTAATATAAAATATATTATCTTTAATAAATATTAAATATTTAATAAAAATTAAAAAAAGTTTAAAAATAAACTTTTAATTATAAATATTAACCGTTTAATAAAATAAATAAGAGAATATATTTTTTTAAATAAAGATAAAATACTTAAATTAAAAAAAATCTTTTAAAAGAAATAAATAATTTAAAAAATAAAATCCTATTTAATATAAAAAAGCTAAAATACTTTATAAAGAATTAAGAAATAAGTAATACTAATAATATTTTAAAGGGAGATATAAAAATAAAAAAAATATACTTTAAAATAAATTAATAAAGTAATGCCTATATAAAAATAAAATTTATTTTATTACTTATACCTTTATAATCGTCGTTATTTACTCTTTTAGCCTATATAATTTAAATAAAAATAGATAAAGAAATACTATTTATTAAAAAGGTTTAAAAGATTATTATTTAATTAATAGCCTTTTTTATAAAAATAAAAGCTATATTAATAATAAAATTAAATGAAAAGATTTTTAATAAAGCTTAAATTAAAAGATATTTATATTAAAAGGTAAAAATATATAAAAGTAATCTTTTAAATTTATTAAAATAATATAAAGATTTTAAAAACTATTTCTTTAAAGTATTATTTAAATAAATAAAAGCTAATTATTTATAAAGCTATAAAAATATAAAGTTTTAAATAAAGATTAATAAAAAAGATCCTTATATAATAGAAAAATAAATCTTAAATTATATATAAATATATATTTATAAGTTTAATAAGTAAAACGTTTTTTAAAAATATAAAGTAAAACTTATATTTAAAGAAGATTAATAAGCTTATAAATAAATATAAAAAACTTATATTATAATATTTATAAAAGAATTTTTTTATATATTAATTATTATTATAAATAAATTTAATTTAAAGCTAATTTAATATAATATTATTAATATATTTATTTATACTTCTATTAATTAAAATATCTTTATAAAAATACCTTAAAGATATAAAAAAAAGAAAATAATTCTAATACTTAATAAAATATTATATAAGCTATAAATCTCGCTATTTTTTTAATAAAAAAGGTTAAATAAAACGCTTTTTAAATATAAATATATTTAAATCTTATATAAACCTTATTATTATATTAAAAATAGCATTTTTATATTTTTTTATCTTAATAATATTATTATAATTTACCGAAAAAATAAATAAAATAAAATAAATTATTTTACTTAATAAGTTTAAAAAAAGTATAAAATTAATAAAGAAAACTTAATATAATAGTTTTTAAATATAAAGATTATATAAAATTATTTAAATAAAAAGATTTAACTAGCTTAAACTTTATATATTAAAAAGATTATTAAACTTATTAATAAAAAAAATATTTTTTATATAATCTTTATAATAGCCGAAAAGCTATTATTATAAAAAGATATTATTATATAAGCCGAAATATAAACTTATTAAAGAAAAATTAAATTACTTTTATTTATTATAATATTTATTTAACTAAATATAACGTTTATTATATTATAACTTACTTAATTTTTAATTAACTTAAATAAAAAGTATAAAATACCGTTAATTAAATCGTTTTATATTTTAATAATATTAAGTAAATTACTTTATACTTTAAGAATTCTAAAGATTTAATAGTTATAAGTAATACCTTATTTATAAATAATTTATTAAATCGGAAAGGTTTTTAAATGTTTATAATATAATTATTTAAAGCTTTTATTAATTAAAGAATAAATAAGTAAAATATAGTTATAATATTAATAATAAAAGCTAAGCTTTTAGCATTTATATAAGCTATAAAAGTAACGCTTTTTATAAGTAAGCTTTTTAAAAAACTTTTAATAAAATTAAATAATAGTATTATTTAAATTAAATATAATAATATTTAAATTATTAAATTAATTAATATAAAAGTTACTACTCTTAAAATAAAATTATAATATATAGATATTTATAATTATTAGCTTTAATAAAAAGTTTAAAAAAATAGTATTAAAGTAAAATATATATTAATAGTATAAATAATAGTAAATAGGTTAATAAAGGCCTTATTAACTAAAAAATAAAATAAATTTCTTTATTAATTAAAGCTAAAAATATAAAAGAATAAATAAAAGAGAATACTTTAAAAGAAACTTTATAAAAGATAAGTATAAAGTAATAAAGAACTAAAATTATTTAGCTTTATAATACTTATAAGTTTAAAAAGGTATATTAAATTTAATAGTTTATTATAAACCGCTTAAAAGGGGCGTATTTAAAAGGGGTACTTTAAATATTTATATTAATATTAATAAAAAGGCTTAACTATTAAAAAGGAAGGGATTTATATAAAATATAAAAGATAAGTATAATTAAATTATTATTAAAACTTATTTAAAAATCTATAATTATCGGTAATTATATTAACTATTTTATTTATTTAAGTTCTCTTATTAAGCTAAAACAATAGTAAATATCCGAAAAGGATAAGGTATAATATATTTTTTAAATTAATATAATAAGTTTTACTATATAAAACTTTTTATAATAACTTATTAATCTTTTATAAGCTTATCTATAATTAAAAGCCGCTATTCTACGCTAATAGCTATAGTATTAAGCTACACCTATTTACGTTAATGCTTTTAATAAGCTTTAATTCTATTATTAGCTTATTATTATATATATATTATTATAACGAATAAGGAGGAGCCGGTACTATTAAGGTTAAAGCTATTATAGGCCGCAAGTAACCTAGTTTAACGCCGTTAAGCATTATATAAAAGTGCTATCGCTATATAACTTAAGCTATATATAAATATAAGTTGCTCGAAATAAGCGATATTAAAAAGCCGCTATTGCTTTAACTAAGGTTCTAGCTTTAATTAAATATACACTTATTTAGTAAAATTAAGCGATATAACCTTATTTCGTAAAACTACTTAAAAGCAATTATTTAGCCTGCCGCGCTTATTATTACTATTAAATATCTATTGTTTTAAGAGGATTCCCGGGCCGATTAACCCACTAAAACCGAGATAACTACTAATTAAGCTTAAACCACCACTTATATACGCTTAAGACCTAGGTAAGGCCACTATATTTTATTATCTAAATATATAGATTTAATAGCTTTACTATAAATAGCTATAGAAATAAACTTTAAATATAATAAGTAAATTTTTATTTAAGTAAAAAGTTTTCTTATTAAGGTAAAAAAGCGTAAAGATAAAAAACCTTTTCTATTTAAATAAATAAATATATTTATTATTACCTTAAAGATATATAAGATTTATTTTAAAGAAATAGAGAAATTTATTGCTTATAAAGCAATAATAAATAATAAGCTAAAGAAAGGATTAAAGGTTATAAATTTAGCACGCTTTTTTAAAAAGGTTTACCTTTTATTTAAATAGATTAAAGAGATAAAGCCTAGTTATAAAAATATAATATAGTTAAATAAAGTTTAATTTAAAAAATATATAATTATAAGTCTTTTAACCTTATATTTAAAAGGGATCGGTAATTATATATAATTTAATAATATTACTTATTTTAAATAACCTATATTTATTTAAGTTATATAGTAATAGCACTTTTATATAATATTTAATAGCGTTAAACTAAGTTATTTATAGCCTATAATAGCTTTAACCTTAATAGGCTAATAGTATTAGCGTAAATAAGCGCAGCTTAATGCTATAGCTATTAGCGTAGAATAGCAGCTTTTAACTATAAATAAGCTTATAAAAGTAGATTAATAAATTATTATAAAAAGTTTTATATAGTAAAATTTATTATATTAATTTAAAAGATATATTATATATTATTCTTTTTAAATACTTATTATTATTTTAACTTAATAAGGAAACTTAAATAAATAAAATAAAATAGTCGATAATTTAATAATTTAATAACTTAATAATTTAATAATTTAATAATTTAATACTTTATTTCTTTATTAATTTAAAAGTTTAACTATTTATAAATTTAATAATTTAATTATATAAATAAATTATATAATATATAAAAGTTTATTATAACTCTTAGGGGGGCTTAGGCCCCCCTTTATAGCCCTTATATCGACTAGAGTAAAACGAATAGCTCCCAGGGCCCCGGAGGGGCTTCCGCCTGGTTTATAGTTTGCAAAACTTTAATATGGGCCGGGTATAGCGGAACTTTTGTCCACCCACTATAGGTACCTACTTTGGGCCCTGAGATTGCTTCACTGGTAATTACCCCACCTTCAACCAGCACCTGCAAACCTTCTACCTGTGACCTGCGACCTTCGAGCTGAACCATCGACAACGAAGGATACCTGATCAACCTCCATCCTGATACACCAGCAAAGACATGTTCTGAGGCCACAGAGGGAAAAACGCCTCAGGCAATCAGAAAATGGTACGTGTGGTCTTCCTTTGGCGGCGGCGATCCAAGACAGCTGGTCTTCGTGTGTTTTCCTGCGGAACCGCAGTAGTGGAACCTCATCGCCTTTCATCGCCATCTTTTTAGCACCTTCGAGGCCAACTCATTTCGACTTCATCATCCTGTTTCTAAACTCGACTGGTCAGAACTATGCCCGAAGGGCTTTTAACCTGCTTGGGGTTTCCAAGCTGGCCGTATCTAACTCTGTTTTGGCAGTCGCAACCACTGCCCGAGGCTAACATCAAGCCCCTGGGTGACCCCAAGCCTGAAGCGAGCGCCAAGCGCCAGCAGTCTGAATGCGAGACCACGAGCCCCGACCGAAACATCAACATCGAGCCTGAAGCCAAACGGCAGAGGTTAGATAACGGGACCACCGCTGCAACCCAGCAGCTACTCGATATCGTCGACATTGACCCTGAGGGTGATCTTTTGATCGCTTTCAAGTCTCTGAATTTCGCCTACAGAATTGATTCAAATGCGCTCAAGAGGACATCGCCGTTTCTCTATCAAAAATGTCTGGACGTACGTCCTGCTCATTCGTCCACCTGGACTTTAAACGGACTACACGGCGATGTGAAAGAGGCAGCGGGGATCATTCTGAACATCATCCACGGCAATACTGACCGAGTTGGAGAGTCCATGCCTTTTGTTTTGGTACACAACATTGTCTTCTTCACGAGGAAATGCGGTATGAAAGATCGTTTCTTGCGTCTGATGACTCAATGGTTTCATAAGATGAAACCGTCCTCCGACCCAAGCACCTGGAAAAGACGTGAGTGTGGCAGGCTTTTCATAGCCAATGAACTTGGGCTCGATTCCGAATTCAAAGATCTTCAAAAATGGGCTATTTTCAACTTGAAGCCCGACGGAAAGGGTGGAATCGGGGACCCATCAGTGTCGAGGAGATCCGGGAAACCCCTTGAGCTGTCTGATTTGTCACTTTCTGACAGTGTCGTCACGAGTAAGGATCCTGCGCTGCCCACGAGCATAGTGACATCTTCGACAGTACTGATCAAGAATCATCTCTAGATCGAATCATTCGACTACGCCTTGAAGCAATCGGTCTTGTCATGACGAAACTGAAAGAAGTGCAGTTGGCAATGTCCCCCACCGGCAAATTCGGAAAGGACGGACGCATCCACCTTCTATTCGGAGGTCACGCCTGTTCAAAATGTTTGGACCTGTGGTTTGGATGCCTGGGGAGGAGTCTGCTTCGACCACAAACGCTTAACTTCTCCCAATGGCGCGACTTTCCTAGCATCTCTTCCTTGATTGATGCCAAGGAGTACCCTCAAACTTTGCAGGAGCTTTGCGAATTCACTGACGCTATTCAGCACAAGATGAACGGCTCTAGGGCATGTTTCAGGCCTGAAGCTGAAGGCTGTGTCCCTCCTCAGATGATGATTCGGGAGGCTGTTCAGGGACTCATTAACGATCGCCTGGCGACTTCGGCTGCCACTGCATGAAAGGGCACCTTTGGATCGCGAAACTTTGTCGGACGACAGCTGCGCAAGAGGCATACGAATTCGCAAGTATGAAGAAAATTACGTTATGAGGGGACTTCGATCCGAACATTGGGATAGGGGAGATTGAGCTTTGATGGCCTGGTTCGGTGCTGTGGATGAAATGTTGGATGGAGGACTCCGACTTTTGTAAAACTCTGTCCCACGAAGGTCTTTCTAGATGGACATGAGGGGATGGGTCTGCACGTGTAGCTCCTGGCCGAAGTTGGTCGTACATAGCTAATCTCGTGATGATGCCGCTTTCAGTATCCTTGCCTCTTTCCGTCTGAAACCGTGGATGTGTGTGCGAGAATGCAACCAAGGCTCCGAAGAGCCACTGGCGTTGGGGAATGCAATCCGGTGGGCACACCTCAGAGTAGCAACATGTCAGATTCACTTGTGTGCAAATAAACACCTTGTGTTCCTCAAAGCCAGTGGGTTCGCAAGAAAGCGACAGCAGCTTCGGCTTGGCCAAAGGTGCGCCTCTGCCTAGTCAAGGTGAGAAGTCCTCTACTCTGCCAGTTCTTGCGACCATGTCCGAGCTCAGAGGTGTTACTAGGTTGTCTTCAATGGAGAGAATCAATCTGCCTGTATATCGAAATATTGTCCCTGAAACAGAAACAGAAACAGCTGAAGGCGTTCTCTTGCTGTCCAGATGGAGACCTGACGTCAGTTGGGTTAGGGTTCGTGTAAGTGAGGTAGGCCCCACTCCCACATGGAGCTGCAGTGCAACCTGCCCAAACGCACAGCCTGACGCATTCCCGGGGCGAGCTTTCAACCCCCCTGAACATTTAGGTTGCCTGAAAAACGCCTGCTTCGTCAACTCACCGTTTC
Organism: Diaporthe ilicicola; assembly: GCA_023242295.1. NCBI lineage: Eukaryota > Fungi > Ascomycota > Sordariomycetes > Diaporthales > Diaporthaceae > Diaporthe > Diaporthe ilicicola. The sequence continues at coordinate 6,682 of JALPVH010000518.1, read as the reverse complement.
GGATCACGACCATGATCTGGCTTCCCAAGTCGAAGCCGCCCGATACGGGAGCCAATCTCATTGCGCAGGCGACATCGTTTGGTGATCTCACTGCGACGGGTTGTAATAGCGTTTTCATCGGAAACGGGTCGGGTTCGCATTATCAACATACAGCCTGGACAATCGCCGGTACAACGGACCTGACACTTTGAGGAAGTTATCAAAGCGTCTATCAGCCTTCAGGAATGTCTGGAACAAACACACTTTAATGACACTCGCTCAAAGGCTTCCGCGGTCGATCTGCAGACATTTCCTGGGTCTCTACAGCATTTGAAAACTTGTTTCAGTAGAACGTAGCATGTTCTTATTCCTGTCCAAGAACTCTTTATCCAGCCATAATTGGCTCACCCAGCTTTTCTGATCGGCTTACCCAGCTCCGCTATTGGGCCCACCCAGGAACTTTCCGCCTACCCAGTATAAGCCTTATAGGCAATTTCTGCTAAGAAATTAATATATACCCTGACTAAGCAAGATTACCCCGCAGCCCCCTCTGGAGCAGCGCCCTTTAAAGTAGCGCCCTCTGGAGTAGCGCCCTTTAGAGAAGTAGCGCCCTCTGGAGCAGCGCCCTTTGGAGCAGCGCCCTTTAGAGCAGCGCCCTCTGGAGCAGCGCCTTCTGGAGCAGCGCCCTCTGGAGCAGCGCCCTTTAGAGAAGGCAGCGGTTTATAGCAGTAAGGATAATAAGGGTGCGCTATATTATTTAATATATAATATTTATTTAAGGTACTAGATAGGTAAAAAGCTTTTAGGTAGGCAGAAAGCTTTTAGGTAGGCGGAAAGCTATACGGCTAAAACGGGGTAATTTTACGGTATATCTGGCCTTTATATAAATTGGCTATAGAGCTTATACTGGGTAGGCGGAAAGTTCCTGGGTGGGCCTAATGGCGGAGCTGGGTGAGCCGATCAGAAAAGCTGGGTGAGCCGATTATGGCTGCTCTTTATCCTCCATAATGCGCCAGAGGAGAAGCGGGAGTTCAACGCAGTGGCATCAAAAATTCTACACCGTGCCCGGATAACCATCCGCTGTCACAGCATCCCAGCTTCACCTCGCAAACCCCCCATTGATGCGTTACACGTATCATGCTCAACTGTATGCCAAGACCCGACAGCAAAGCACACCATCGCGATCCTTCTATCCATCCACTTCGGGGTCCGTGTCTCCCTCCGCATCGGCCTCGCCGCCCTCCCCCCTGACCTTCTTCGCCACCTCGGCCAGCTCCAGTATGTTGGCCTTCATCTGGACCAGCCTCTTCTCGATGGTGTAGCCGTAATTGGCCAGCTGGCGCTGCTTAGGGCGCAGCTCGTCGAGGGCGCAGGCGTCGGCCTCGATCGTGGTCATCATGCTCACGATGTTCTCGGGCCCGGCGTGGTCGAAGAACCTCGTGCTGAAGAGGCCGACGAGGTGCTCCAGGGCCAGGGTGCAGCGGTCGGCGGCGTCGTAGATTTGCGTCTCCAGCCGCGCGGCCGCGCCCGTTCGGTCGGATTCCGTCTGCTGTTGTCTTATCTAGATGGCGTTGTTAGGATAGACCACACGAAGACTTTGATTTAGGGACCGTGGGAATACGAGGCAAACGTACTCTGGTTAGACTTTCCGTGACATGAACATGCAGGTTTCCGTAGATGTTCTCGGCCCGCCAGGCTCTTTCGGTCAGGATGCGAACGCGGTGAGGAGGCGTGAACTTGCGTTTGATCGGGGGGCGATCAGGCGCAGGCTCTTCAGCAGCCTCAGTGGGCTGGTCGGAGACGGATTCATCTGGAGGGCGGGAGGCCTGCGCCACAGCTTTGCCGCGGGTCTCTGGCATGGCGTTGCTGTGGGTTTCGGCATGCGTAGCACTCGAGGCCGGCGTTGTGTTGGCCGTGGTAGGAGACTGATCAGCGCGGGGAGCTAACCCGTCGAACTGGAGAGAGGAGGTGTCGGGCTCTGGAAACGGGGAGGAGCTGCTCTGAATGTATCTCTCATGGGAAAGCTGGGAACTCGTGGCCCTGGGCTTGCGGCGGTGCCAGAGGCGAGTCGGCCTTGCGAAGTGGGATTGCGCTTGCCCCATGGTGCGATTTCTTGAACTGCGCCTTCTTTGTTGGGTTGTTCTCCAAGGCAGCACTCGAGATTTAGAAACCACAAGAGGCGACAAGAGAAGGGAAGGATGGGAGAAAGGCTTATAGTGAAAAATGCCCCGTCGCTGTTTTGATCAGAATACCGTCGTTTTTTGTTGCAATTCCTGTGCCGGTGACAGACAGGCAACTTTGGGGCAGCGCACCAACTGAATTCACTTGAAGTTCTGCTCAACGACGATACAGAAAAAGTTCCACCGCAGAAGGATCATAGTGGCAAAGAGTTAGTGTAATCCCGAGGTCGTTCATTGTATCCTTGGAACTTTCTGGTCAGATCTTTCAGGACCACAGGCACCAGAATCGTCTCGATATCGCCGCCTTTGAGATCTTTGTCTTGAAAAATGGATTTTCTTTGGAATGTTTGACTCATAATCTGCTCTATTGATTGCTCTTTGAAGGCTGGTGTAGGAGACTGATATCGTTGGTTGTGTCATCGATTTCCTTCAAGATGAGTACACCGACTTTTTTGCTGAAGGCGCCGGCATCACTGGTCGTGCTTCGAAAAGCGCATGGGCAAGCTCGCGGTCCTTGACGAGGACTTCGGCCAACTCTTGCCATTTGCAATTCCTGATCAGGCCCCGAACATGGTCACATGACTGCCCATGTTCTATTGCGGCGAGTGAGCAAAGTTTGTTGTGCTCGACATGAATTCGGTACAATCCCATTTCTCTCAATGGATCTATGATCGCAAGTTGATATGCTGAATTCGAATCGTCGGAATCGCTCCATACCGCATAGTACTTCTCAATGCGTTCCGCCCAAAGGACTGCCAAGTCGTACTCCTCAGCGACGTAAATGTCGCCAATCCTATTCCCGGTTATCGACGTGTACTCATCAATCAGAAAGTTAGGCAAAAGTCGTTGATGTGAACCGATGGCCGCTAGAAGTCGAGAAAATTTAGCGAGATCCTCGTGGACTTTGCGCCAGTGTTCCGAAAGTCGGTCGTATACATTCTCGAGGCCTCTCAAGAGCTCCGGGTTGGTGGTGAGATCAGCCACTTGAATTGCTTCCTCACGCAACTTCTGGAGGCAGCGGTCTATAGCGACAGGGACGACAGGGGCGCGCCACATCCTACCCTCTGCATACCCATGAGATCATTGTGAACGTCACCGAGACATCGAACTGGATCTGCTCGCTGTCCTGGAGTAGACACCTCAGTCAGGCACTCATGGTGCTCACCAATCATTGCCGTCTTGCCGCTGCTCACTTCCTTTTTATAAAGGGGGCCATGAAGTCGTTTCTTGCTGGACAGATCATGTTTTGGGTCATCAGGGAAGCACAACTGCGTTGCCGAGTTCCCAGATTAGGGTGTTCTATTTTAAGCAAGATTTCACACTGGCAGGTCATCAGCACTTGGTCTAGGGGCCTGCCGCTGACGCTAGCAGCTGCGAGAGCACAGAGCGGCCCAGGCCATACTTCGGCCGCTCTGAGCACTTTCTCATTTTTTATCATAATGTCCAACATAGGGAAAGCATCAAATCAACCCAGTCTTTTATCCTCGCAGTCGACGTTGCGGATCGTCGGATCACGTGACTGCCCCGACGGACGTGGCTAAGGTTAGACTACCTAGGTCCGGGCTCCTTGTCGTCGTTAGTGACTAGCCAGACCTAGGAACACGACGCTCTGTCCTCAGGCCTTCGGACAGAATGTCGCGCTGGGACGACTTCGTTGACGACCATCCCCGAATCGCAGAGATCTTCTCGATACGCAAGTATCTGCCGCCACTGAACTTCATCACCATCCACTATGCCTACTTCACCATCGTGTGTCTCATCAGCTCCGTCATCTTCTGGCGATCGTCGGAGCCGGCATATAGCATTAGCTATACCGATAGTCTGTTCCTCGTGGTGTCTGCCATGACCGAGGCCGGCTTGAACACGGTCAACCTCAGCGCAATGACGACCTGGCAGCAAACGATTCTCTTCCTTCTCATCATGCTGGGCAGCACGATCTGGGTCTCTATTTGGACAGTCTTGGCGCGTAAACACGTCTTCGAGAAGCGCTTCGAGGGCATCGTGCAGGCCGAGCGCGTCCGCAGGCTCAGCCGACGCGGGAGCACCACATCACTGGCCCTGCCAAAGCTGCGCAAAGCCATCTCATTTCGCAAGGCCAAGACCGTCCCAGCGCCCGAGACGACGCTACCTGCGACGGGAAGTCGAGCGGTGGAGAACAAGCCCGAGGCGTCAGACCCTGATGCCGATAGGTCACAGGTTGACCCGGCGACGAGGAGATCCCGGCGCGCGTCCTCTCTGCCCGATCTCAACCCCCCGGAGCCGCCCAGAACTCCGGCGGAGCCCGGCAGCCCTGGCGGACACATTGTCTTTGTCGACACTCCGCGCCCGCAGGACGGCAGGAATGCTACCTCGACCGGCAATTCTTACGTCAGCGATGCCCGGCCTACATGGAGAAATGGCGCCGCTAAGCCGCCAGCGGATCAGCACAGGGACGATCTCACCATGCGGCATTTCCTTCGGAGCAGTATCTACAGTCGCCACGCCCAGTTTCATAGCCTCAGCAGCGAGGAGCGTGAGCATCTCGGTGGGTGCGAGTACCGTGCTCTGAAAGTCCTTGCGGTTTTGGTTCCTCTCTACTTCTTCCTGTGGCAGTTCCTGGGATGCGTCGCGCTGGGAGCATGGATGAACCACAACATGCCCGACACTGCAAGGGCAAATGGCATCAACCCGTGGTGGCTTGGTGTCTTCAATGGCGTCTCGGCCTTCAACAACTCGGGCATGTCGCTCCTGGATGCTAACATGATCCCATTCCAGAACGCCGACTTCGTTTTGATCACAATGGGGTTGATGATCCTAGCCGGAAACACCGCATACCCTCTCTTCCTTCGTCTCATTGTGTGGACTGCCCTCAAACTGTTGAAGGCGATAACCCCAGAGGATTCGTATGACAGCCTCAAGGCCACGCTCGAGTTCATTCTCAAGTACCCTCGACGAGTCTATACAAACCTGTTCCCGTCTCGCCCTACCTGGTGGCTATTCTTTATGCTCGTCTGGTTAAATTCTGTCGACTGGGTTGCGTTTGAGCTTCTAAATCTCGGAAATCCAGCTATTAAGAATATTCCTACGGGGCCGCGCGTCCTTGATGGCCTGTTCCAGGCCCTCGGTAAGCTGCTCACACTCATGTTCCTGACACAAGATCAACATTCTGACAAACCTCCCTCTTTCAGCGGTCCGGTCTGGTGGATTCTACGTCGTACCCATCTCCCAGGTCTATATTGGTCTTCAGGTGCTGTACGTTATCATGATGTACATCTCTGTGTACCCTGTGGTTATCACGATCCGCCACTCCAATGTCTACGAGGAGCGCTCGCTCGGTATCTACAGTGGGGACGGGTCTTCCGGGCCCGATTCCGACCCCGAGGCCGCCGCCCCGCAAGATGAGCAGAATCCCGAAGCAGACGCCCGCGCCTCCAACGGGGTCCTGTCAATGGCCTCACCTCTCATGCGCCGGCTCAGCCGCTCCACCGCGGCCGTCGACATCGGGCAAGCCCTGCAGCGTACCTTCACGCTGAACGGCGTCGGTGTTCCTCCCACAAAACGCAGCAACAAGCCGGACAATCTCCCTTCCTCGGGAGGTTTAAGCGGCAGCAGCGACCCAAGCAGCCGCATCAGCTTCATCAGCCAGCAGATCCACGGGCAGCTCGCCCACGACATCTGGTGGCTGGTGCTGGCGGTGCTGGTGATCGCCACGATCGAGACGGCGCATTTCATAGTAGACCCGGTGGATTACTCCGTGTTTAATATCATCTTCGAGGTCGTCTCTGCTTATGGCACGGTCGGGATCTCCGTGGGGATCCCGACGGCCGCGTACAGCTTCTCCGGCGCATGGTATACCGGCAGCAAACTTGTTCTGTGCCTTGTCATGCTGCGGGGCCGGCATCGCGGCTTGCCGGTCGCGTTGGACCATGCCGTGAGGCTGCCCGGGGAGCATCTACATCGTGAGGAAGAGGAGGATCATCGGATACGAAGAAGCATGACGAGAAGCCGGATGGATTGAAACTGTTAGAGCGCATCGGCTTGGGAGGCGCGGGTGTGGCGTTCTGGAATGGCCGAGCGTTGTTGTTGTTGTTCCATTTTGTTGGTGCTTCACTCTGGTGGCATAAGGAAGGCCTTGTATTGACATGTTTTTATTGTTCTTGTACAACTTGATGATGCTATGGTGAGTATAAATATGGGCGCCGCTTGAGACATAAGATAGACTCGAAAACTTCAATATTACATTCAACATATTCTCCATGTTCCTCACCATACTAAGTAGTTCGCAATATAATAATCGTAGATACATAAGATGGTGTCTTCAGTGAAAGGTATTACTTCCCTCCCATTGCGCGCTCTTTTTGTCATGAAATCGGAGATTCGCACCGGCAGAATCGGAGGGTACACCGGTACAAGTGCAGCCCCTAGTGAACTTATTTATACCCACTACCTAATTTATATATCTAATATTAATTTAACCTTTATAGCTAATATAATAAAGGTTTTTATCGCTTTATTATATATTTATATATTAATTTATATATATT
>JALPVH010000517.1:0-23437 GCA_023242295.1 Diaporthe ilicicola | reverse complement strand
TAAGTTAAAATATAGATTTATTAATAAAAAATTAAATATATTTTATTTATAATAATATTTATTTAATTAAATATAGCGTTTATTATATTATAATTTATTTAATTTTTAATACACTTAAGTAAAAAGTATTAAAAAGCTATTAATTAAATTCTTTTATATTTTAATAATATTAAATAAATTATTTTATATTTTAAAAATTTCGATAATTTAATAGTTATAATTAATATTTTATTTATAAATAATTTATTAAACCGGAAAAGCTTTTAAGCTTTTATTATATAATTATTTAAAGATTTTATTAATTAAGGGTTAAATAAGTAAAATATAGTTATTATATTATAATGGAGAACATTTTAAGAGTAGAGGGGATATATTCGAAGAGACTAGATCTATAGAAAATAGGTGCGAAGCGGCTCCTTTTAAGCATAGCGGGTACCCCGCATAGTGAAATGTAGCTAAATATAGCTATAGAAGCCCGGCGCCCAGGGCCCTGGGCGCTTTGTTATGCATCAATTGCCGCCCACATAAAAGAAAAAGGCACTATCCGCAATACGTATAGCGTAGCGGAATACTTCTTCCCTCCTATTCTAAGGCTATAGGTTCGATTCCAGGTGCTACTACTCTTATTTTTTATTTCTACCTTTTTCTCGTCCCTAATTTCAGCCGCAGGTAGCCCTGTAGAGGGAGCCGCAGGTGGCCCTACGAAATTCGTGGTTTGGCAGCTGGTTGGCAGCTGGCGGTAAGGATTGTGGGGGGGGGGGGGGGCGGTGGCTGGCGGTAAAGACTATTAGGGGCGCTGGGTGCCCTTAGCTATAAAGCCTCCGTAGGAAAGTTAACCTATAGTAAAATAAAGGTATAATAAGATGGCTGATAACTGTAGTTACAGCCCGATAGCTAATAACCGTAGTTGTAGCCCGATTTATAATAACCGTAATTATATAGCAACAATAACCTCCCTTAGGTGGTTATCCGGTCTATATAGGCGATTACATAGTAGGGGCGTATAATTATAGCTACTATTTAATAGAAAACATTTTAAGAGTAAAGGGGATAAATTCGAAGAGATTAGATCTATAGAAAATAGGTGCGAAGCGGCTCCTTTTAAGCATAGCGGGTATCCTATACGGTAAAACGTGGCCAAATATAGCTACGGAAGCCCGGCGCCTAGGGCCCTGGGCGCTTATTGTGCATTATATTAATAATAAAAGCTAAGCTTTTAATACTTATATAAATATTTTTAATAAATAAACTTTTTAAAAAACTTTTAATAAAGTTAAATAATAATATTATTTAAATTAAATATAATACTACCTAAATTATTAAATTTATTAATATAAAATATATTACTTTTAAAATAAAGTTATAATATATAAATATTTTTAATTTCTTTTTAAAAATTTCTTTATTAAGCTAAAATAATAATAAATATTTAAAAAAAATAAAGTATAATATATCTTTTAAGATTAATATAATAAGTTTTATTATATAAAACTTTTTATAATAACTTATTAATTTACTTTTATAAGCTTATTTATAATAGAAAGCTGCTATTTTATATTAATAGTTATAATATTAAGCTATATTTATTTATATTAATACTTTTAATAAACTATTAGCCTATTAAAGTTAAAGCTATTATAAGTTATAAGTAATTTAGTTTAATGCTATTAAGTATTATTAATATATAAAAGTGTTATTATTATATAACTTAAGTAAATTATTTAAAATAAGCGATATTAAAAAGCCGCTATTACTTTAATTATTTTATAAAATATATATAAGTTTTAGTTTTACTTTATAAAAATATATATTTATTATAACCTTATTTTATAAAATTATTTAAAAGTAATTATTTAGCCGAAATCGAGATAATTATTAATTAAACTTAAACTAATACTTATATATACTTAAAATTTAAATAAAGCTATTATATTCTATTATTAAGTATTTAGATATATAAATCTAATAGCCTTATAGCTATAGAAATAAACTTTAATTATAATAAATAAATCTTTACTTAAATAAAAAATATTTTTATTAAAATAAAAAAGTATAAAGATAAAAACCTTTTTTTATTTAAATAAATTAATATATTTATTATTAACTTAAAAATATATAAGATTTATTTTAAAGAAATAAAGAAATATATTATTTATAAAGTAAGAATTAATAATAAGCTAAGAAAAGAATAAAAGGATATAAATTTAATATATATTTCTTTAAAAAGGTTTACCTTTTATTTAAATAAATTAAAAAAATAAAGCTTAATTATAGAAATATAATATAGTTAAATAAGATTTAATTTAAAAGAAATATAATTATAAGTCTTTTAACCTTATATTTAAAAGCGATATAAATATTTATAAATATTAGCTTTAATAAAAAGTTTTAAAAAATAATATTATAGTAAAATATATACCGATAGTATAAAAAATAAGAAATAGATTAATAAAGGCCTTATTAGCTAATAAATAAAACAGATTTCTTTATTAGTTAAGGCTAAAAGATATAAAAGGATAAAGAAAAAGAATATTTTAAAAAAGAACCTTTTAAAAAATAAATATAAAATAATAAAGAATTAAGATTTTTTAGCCTTATAATATTTATAAGTTTAAAGAGATATATTATAATTCACGGTTTATTAAGGACCGCTTATAAAGGTAAATTTAAAGGGGTTACTTTAAATATCTATATTAATATTAATAAAAAGAACTTAATTATTAGAAAGAAGAGGGTTTATATAAAAAAGATAAAATAAGTATAATTAAATTATTTTTAAGATTTATTTAAAATATTTATATTTATCGGTGATTACGTATAGTTTAACAAATATATTTAGGATATAAAAGGGGAGGGTATAGAGATATAGAAATAAAGGGGTCGATAAGGGTTATCTTTTCTAAGTTTTAACTACCTGCTAGCCCCTTCTAAACCCTATTTAACACCCAGCCAGAGTGTATAGGCTAATAGCCTCCCAAGCCATTTTGGGTCCTAACATTAACTAAGGTTATGGTAGGGGATATTTTGTGCCCCTTAGCGGATCCCTGTGATGCTGCAGCCTGGTGCTTTTATCTTGCTCCTTAAGCCTGTCTTGCTTAAGTTGTGTGTGTTTTCTTAATGTATTTATCCCCCTCCTGGCTCACTTCCCGCGGTACCACAACGGGATGAACTTTAGGCATGGCTTCTTTCCCTTCCCTTGTAAGCACTTATGAAGTTTGGCATCATAGTGACATGATGTTGGCTTCTTAGCCTTAGCGTCCTTAAAGATGCCCAAAGCCAGGATGTCTTTAAAAGCCTGCTCCTGATCTGAAGAAATAGAGGGACAGTGAGAGTAGTTGTGTGCATATGTCTCTTATAACTCCGCAGAGTCCATAAGTCACCATAAGAGTTACACGCAGAGATCAGATGTTCCTTCTCTTCTGATGATAAGTGAAGAATGAATCCAAATTGACATAGAGATGTATGATAGAACGCCAAAAATGAGGTATCCCATGAATAGAATTGCAACCTAGGTGTATGTCAGCCATTTGGTGTGCCGCTGTTGTGGGTAAATAAAGGTGGCACGTTACCTTACTATCGTCTGACCAGGGTCTCGCCCACAAGGGTTGTATGATAATAATGCACAATCCTAGAATGTAGGAGAAGATAGCGTAACTTAGTACCATCATTGGTGCCTGTAGTGTGTAAAGAGTATAAAAGGACGGTTGTCCAAGACTGGTCTGAGAGAGTCTCCGTGTGAGGGCTTCTGCGCTGGTCTTGGATCCGTTGAACATATTAATGAAAACTGCCAGGTGAAGAGACATAATCACAGCTATAACGCTGAGAATTAAGCTCCCATACCAAAATCCGAGGACCATCCAAGGCGCTTGAATTGTCTGATTCCATTGAATTGAAGCTGTGACGATAGATGCAATTAAAGTCCCCTGTTAACAATCGTGTTAGAGCCATTCAACTACCTTTCTCAACGTATGAAACTTCAATAAAAAGTACTTGCAGCTAGACCAATGTAATTAAGTTCATTGGCCTTTGCGGTTTGCCATGACTGCATTTGTGCTTCCCTGGTAGCTTCATCTTCCGCCTTCAAAGCGTGGCTGACCGACTCCGAAAGACAATGCCAGGGCGTAGTAACAGCTCGGTACAATATCTCAAAGCAGCTCTGTGTCATAGTTTCATTAGTATAGCGTTTCCCTTGTTCTCCACAAGTATTGACTTACAAGCAGAACAGGGCCTCTGGCTCTGAGAGTGCAGAGCAAACTCTTGGATCTTTGGACGAATAAGGCGCGAAACCAAAGCCATAACGAAGTCATCTCCACTAAAGCTGTCCCCATGACACTCAAGCTAAGTGGAATGCCAACGGTACCTCTGCTGTTACACAAGGGTTTAGGGTTATTCTCTCCCGGAGATGATGAGGCTCGGCTGAATCTATGGCGCTGGCACTTAGAAAACAAGCAAGGGAGCTTGGAACGTTTATTTGAATCCTCCCATCCTTCTCCGGAATAAACCGGAATTGCCTACATTATCTCTGTACACAAAAACCAGCAGTGGCGCAGGAATAATAGCTTAGGATTGGAGTATCGGGTGAGGGCGCGGTCAGCTGGGCGTATTTGTGTCACCATTATGCCGTGTGTGCATCACGAGGCTTACTGAATTGCGATTCATTGGCTCTCTGTTGTGAATGATTGGTTAGCTTGATGCAGCCACAGGCTGCCTAGGAGCCTTGCTGCCTGAAATTTCCAGCCGTCGGTCTCGGTAGATGTACCGGTCAGGCTCAGCATGCGCAACTCTTCGGCCTATCTGCAATGTGGCAGTAAAGGGGGTTCCGGTGTAAAGGGGGTTCCGGTGTAAAGGGGGTTCCGTACGTCTATAAAAAGGATGCTCTCTGGGCTCCTTCTCCAGTCAGAATCTGCCCATACGCCTACTTCGAATAAAAACATCGCACTTTTGCCAGAGTCACTCAATCCTTCCACGCCCTATCCCTCCGCTCTCAACGAGCTTGTCGCTCAAGTCAACTCGTTTGCACTGTTGTATCTTTCATTGAAAGATAACTCCGTGCATACTGGAATCATCATGGCGGTCAGCATTCCTGGTACCAGCTTGACAGCCAGGGATATGTGATCCACTGACAAATGATTACCTCCAGGGACGAAACCTCATTACGGTATTTTCTCCTGGTGACGGAAAACCGGATGCGCTGGTGGAGTATGTACTGTGCCATTTCCCTAGTATCTAGAGTCTGAACGGCTGATATCATAAGTTTCGTTGCCGTGCATGGTCTGAAACTCTCCAACGATCAAGATCCCGCAAAGTCTACTTGGACTCATGAAGAAACCAGATGTAACTGGTTGGAGACATTACTGCCAGGGTGTGAGAAAGACAAGAGGGTCCGTGTCATGGCCTACAGGTACAATTCCAATCCTTTCCTCAGCAGGAATCAGGAAGATTTGAATTCCGAGGCAAAGAATTTCTTGTCTCTCCTCATGGGCATGCGCCATGGGGTACCCGAGTCAAGGCCGATATTCATGATTGGGTACTCGCTGGGGGGGATCCTCATCAAGCAAGCCCTGGTGGGTGCAAAGATGGACGATTATTGCAAGTCCATCTACTTGAATACGTATGCTGTGACATTCATGGGAACTCCTCACAACGGGGCCAGAGGTGCTGGGCCAGCACAGTTCGTGGCGAATGTGGCTGGGACGTTTCGAAGAGTGCATGATACTAGCCAGCTGGAGGCATGTCAAAGGAACAGTCTCTATGCGAAAGAGGTCGCGGACAAATTCCGCGAGCTGTTCGAGAACTACTTCGTATTCACTATATACGAAACTCTGGCAACCAACGGGAGAATGGTAAGCACACAACCTTCGATGTCTACCGGACAGGTAATAACATCAAGTTTAGGTCGTGACTTTCGACTCCGCCAAGTTACATCTGTCAGGAACAAGAGAAAGGACCCTTGGCGTCAACGCCAACCATGTCGAACTGTCAAAATTTAGGGATTCCGATGATGCCTTCTGGAAGGTCTATAAGCAGTGGACATCAGAGAAGTTGACGGAAGCTTTGGAAAGCGAACGCGCAAGAGAGCAACTGGGTTTGACGGTGGTACCATTGTCCAAGGTTGAATGTGAGTTGGAACATGAAGGCAACAAGAGTTGAAGAATGGACGGATTGCATTGACAGTTTAGTAGGGTCTCCGATTAACACCATGGTACATCTGCAAGACCCTGGCTTCATCGGGCGTGAACGTGAAATGTCTGCATTGCAACAGCTTATGTCGAGGAAGCAATCCCAACCACGAATAGCACTATGGGGAGGTTCGGGTACTGGGTAAGAAGGCTAATATGTCACGACCAGATTCATCCCCCCCAAGCCACTAACTGCTGTTAACAGCAAGACCAGCCTAGCTGTCGAATATTGTTATCGCTTGCAAGATGAAGAAAAACACAGTATTCTCTGGGTATCGGCCAAAACAAACGAGAGCATTGTGACAGCATACGAAAAACTAGCTATCAGTGCCAAGTTGGCAATCTCCCCCCAGACCCACGTGGAAAATGTTTGTCAAGAGGTGCGGGAATGGCTAGAGAGCCCCCGGAGCCATCGCTGGACCATGGTCCTGGATGGCATGGATAACCCACGATTGACTAGTCGAAAGTTCTTGCCCACAAGAAGGGGTGCAATCCTGGTGACGACCCGACAAAGAGAGGTTGTGGGAGATGTTGTGGATCCCAACCATGGACTTGAGGTCATGCAATGCAACCTGCAGGACGCTAAAGACCTTCTGGAGAGTCGACTCGGGGACCAGGCCAGGCAAGCTGTTAGAGCATCAGGCGATCTTGAGTCAGCGTGTCGAGAGCTTGAGTGCCACCCCTTGGCTTTGGTTCAGGCTGGAGACTTCATTCGCAACAAGAGTATCACGGTATCGGAATTTTTGAGATACGTTGAAGAGAACGAAATAGACAAAGAAACGTTCCTCCGCTACTCGGGGCGGTACACTTGGGACGAGCATGAGAGACCATCACTTGCAGCCATGACCACGTGGAACATCACATTCAACAGCCTTGAGGAAGAGATACCCTCAGCTCTACGACTGTTAGAGAAGATTTCGCTACTGAGCGATGAGCTCATTCCGGGAGAACTCGTTCACGGCCGGCGAAAATCCATGTCTTTCACCAACGACATGGCAGCGCTAGTAAATTACTCCCTGGTATTCAATATGGATTTTCAGGGTTATCGAGTCCATCGACTGGTTTCATTCTTCACTAGGAAGCGTGCCCAACTGAGCAATACCCGTTTCCTTGCTACAGTGGTCGATACCATCGATACCACGGCTACTGTATATCCGAGAGAAGAAAACGGAGTCCAAGTCAGGCAAATGTTGCCTCACGCACTGCAGATTTTCCAACATGCCAAGAGAAACAATATCGCACGGCCATCCCTCAAGACTTTAGGTCGATTATTGGCCAAATGCCTCCTGCATCTAGGCAGCTTCAAAAGAGCGAAAGAGCATATTGTGGCGGCCCTTCAAATCCACGATGCAGACAATTCGAGGGCCAACGAAGATGATGCGGCCTTCTTGGAAGATGCGGCGCGTGTGTTCTGGCAGAATGATGATAGCAAGGAGATGCTCAGGCGAATATCACAGGCGGTAGAAATCTACCAGACTCGGTTTGGACATTCGGATGCCCGTACTCTCCAAGCAGAACGACGACAGATTAAGGCGTTGGATCAATTGGGACAGCACCGAAAAGCGATTGCCATATGCATTGCGACATTGGAGCGGATCCGGAATTTGCCAGACCCGAGAACAAAAGAGGCTTGCAGCCTCATGAACTCCATTGGTCACTCATATCTCAATCTGGGGGAATGGCAAGAGTCCCTTCACTGGCAACAATGTGCCCGCGATGGCTACCTCGGCCTTCCTGATTTGCAAAACAATACTGATAATGTCTTGGAGGTGGAGATTTCGTTAGCGCGAGCTTACTCCAAAGGTCACAAGTTCGATGACGCGCATAGATTGCTCCAATGCTGTGAAGATGCTTTGGTGCAAAAGCATGGCCCGGATCACATTCGCGTGGCCATGATAAAGGAAGACAGAGCTGAAGTGCTTTTGGAAGAGAAGCGATACGACAAGGCCATAGGTTTATACCTGGAGGCTCTTGCTGGGTATGAAGAGGCGAAGGCATTCACTGGGAAAATCGCAAGCAATGTTGGAGAGGCCTATAAACGACAAGGAGAATTTGACAAGAGCATGCAATACTTCCAAAGGAGCCTGAAGGAAAAGGAGCAGAAATATGGCGAAATTAATCGGAGTACCATTATCAGCATTCGAAACCTGGGGGACCTATTCGAGGATCGGAGCAATTTCACCTTGGCACTCCACTGGTACAGGAAAGCCCTGTTTAGAAGCGAAAGGCTCGAAAGCACCTCAGCTCCTGGCGAGATCCAGCGGGCTAAGTTTCTAATCGCCAGAGTGCTCTTCAAACTCCGCCGATACAAAGAATCTTCAGCCTACTGCCAGCAAGTTTTGGGTGAATCAGAGACGCTTTATGGTCCACAGCATGAGAAGTATAAAGAGTACAAGCAACTGCAACAGGAAATTGCCGAGGAACAGGAGAATTGTTCTGATCAAGAATGGGACTTGAGCTCCCTTGTAGGAGGCAGAGTTACGCGATGATGTAGTATGTAATGAGATGAACCACTATTAATAAACACTAGTTATTTTTACTAAATAAGGAAAACGCTTAAAGAAAAGCGGATTAAAATCCTTAAAGAATATATTAAAAGCTAGGCACAGGATATTTAATTCACCGTAAAAGGCTAGCTAAGGCCCTTTTATATAACTTATTAACCTATAATATAGTTTTTTATAAAACTAACTAGGATTTATAAAAGGAAACTTATAAAAGAAATAACTAATATAAATATACTTAATTAAAACTACTTTTAATTTAAATTACTCTTTATTTTTAATCCCCTTATAATTTTAACCCTTATTAATATTATAAGCTATACTTAAAGTTATTATAAGCGAGGTATTTAAAAGAAATTATAATTTAAATAAAAAAAAGAAAATTTACTTTCTTTAAAGTATATATTAAAGTTTATTTATAGTTAAATAGTAAAGTATTAAATACTTTTTTAAGTTTCTTTATTAAGTTAAAATAATAATAAATATTTAAAATAAATAAGGTATAATATATCTTTTAAGATTAATATAATAAGTTTTACTATATTAAACTTTTTATAATAACTTATTAATCTTTTATAAGTTTATCTATAGTTAAAAGCTATTATTCTATATTTATAGCTATAGCGTTAAGCTATATTTAGTTTATTTATATTAATACTATTAATAAGCGTTAAGGTTAAAGCTATTATAAGCTATAAGTAACTTAATTTAACGCCGTTAAATATTATTAATATATAAAAGTGTTATTACTATATAACTTAAGCCTTTAAGTTGCCCGAAATAAGTAATATTAAAAAGCTATTATTATTTTAACTATATATTTTTATAGGATATATATAGGCTTTAACTTTACTTTATTTAGTAGAATTAAGCGATATAACTTTAGTTTATAAAACTATTTAAAAGTAATTATTTAGTTAAAATTAAGAAAACTACTTATTAAGCTTAAACTAATATTTATATACGCTTAAAACTTTATTAAGTAAGTTTATAATTATAATTAAAATAAACTATAACTAAATAAAGCTATTATATCTTATTATCTAGATATATAAATTTAATAGCTTTATTATAAATAGCTATAGAAATAAATTTAAATTATAATAAATAAATCTTTATTTAAATAAAATATTTTTTATTAAAGGAAAGAAATATAAGGATAAAAACTCTTTTTTATTTAAATAAATCGATATATTTATTATTACTTTAAAGATATATAAGGTTTATTTTAAAGAAAAAAGGAAATTTATTACTTATTAAGTAAAGATTAATAATAATGTAAAGAAAAAATAAAAATTTATAAATTTAATAAGCTTTTTTTTTAAAGAAGTTTACCTTTTATTTAAATAAATTAAAGAAATAAAGCTTAAATATAGAAATATAATATAGTTAACTAATATTTAATTTTAAAAAAGTATAATTATAAGTTTTTTTAACTTTATACTTAAAAGAAAAGTAATAAAGTATTAAAAATATAAATAATATAAGATATAAAATATAAATATAAAGTTTCTTTTTTAAGTATAAAGTTAAAAACTTATAATTATATTTTTTTAAATAAAGCTTTATTTAACTATATTATACTTTTATAATTAAGCTTTATCTCTTTTATTTATTTAAATAAAAGGTAAATCTTTTTAAAAAAGTATATTAAATAATTAACTTTTCTTTTTTTTTCTTTTAATTTATTATTAATCTTTAATTTATAAGTAATAAAGTTTTATATTTTTTTAAAATAAACTTTATATATCTTTAAAGTAATAATAAATATATCGATTTATTTAACCTTTTTAAATATAAGGTTAAAAGACTTATAATTATATTTTTATTTAAAAATTAAATTTTATTTAATTATATTATATTTCTATAATTAAACTAAATTTTTTTAATTTATTTAAATAAAAGATAAACCTTTTTAAAAAAGTATATTAAATAATTAATATCCCTTTTTCCCTTTAACTTATTTCCTTTTAACTTATTATAAATCCTTACTTTATAAGTAATAAACTCCTTTATTTCTTTTAAATAAATTTTATATATCTTTAAAGTGCTAATAAATATATCGATTTATTAAAATAAAAAAAGGTTTTTATCTTTATACTTTTTTATTTTAATAAAAGAATCTTTTACTTAAGTAAAGATTTATTTACTATAAATAAAATTTATTTTTATAGCTATAAAGCTATTAAATCTATATATTTAGATAATAGAATATAATAGCTTTATTTAAGTTTTAAGCGTATATAAATAATAGTTTAAGCTTAATTAATAGTTATCTCGGTTTTAATAAGCTAAATAATTACTTTTAAATAGTTTTATAAAATAAGGTTATAGTGGATAAGTATATATTTAAGCTAAAACCTATATATATCTTATAATATTAAAATAATAGCGGCTTTTTAATATCGCTTATTTTAAGCAACTTATATTTAAGTTATATAATAATAATACTTTTATATAATGCTTAACGGCGTTAAACTAGCTTATAGCTTATAATAACTTTAACCTTAATAAGCTAATAACTTATTAAAAGCACCGGTATAAATAGGCGCGGCTTAACGCTATAGCTATTAATATAAAATAGCAGCTTATAAAAGATTAATAAGTTATTATAAAAAGTTTTATATAATAAAACCTATTATATTAATCTTAAAAGATATATTATACTTTATTCTTTTTAAATATTTACTATTACTCTAGCTTAATAAAGAAACTTAAATAAATAAAATAGTTAATCGATTTATTTAAATATTTATTTATTTATTATAAATTAAAGTTATTTTTATAGCTATTTATAAGCTAATAAATCTTTATATTAAAATAATAAAATATAATAGCTTTACTTAATATATATAATAGTTTAGGCTTAATTAGAAATTATTTTAATTTCGATAAATTAAATAATTACTTTTAAATACTTTTATAAAATAAAGTTATAATAAATATATATTTATAAAGTAAAGTTAAAACCTTTATTAAAATAATAGCGGCTTTTTAATAATACTTATTTTAAATAACTTATTTAAATTATATAATAATAACACTTTTATATATTAAGAATACTTAATAACATTAAATTAGCTTATAATTTATAATAGATTTAACTTTAATAAGCTAATAGCTTATTAATAATATTACTATATTAATTATTAAACTTTTATTAAGTAATTTATTAAGCTTTACTTTTTAATATAATTAATAATTATAGGTTTAAATCTTTAAAATATACTTTAAAGTATATTTTTAAAAAAAGTTAAATGTTATCTTTACTATATAAAAGATTAAGCTTTAATATCCTTTACTACTTTATAATTTTATAAACTATTTATCTTATTTAAATTCTATTTCTTAAAGCTTAAAATATAATAAGTAAGGGGAAGAAAGCTATAATAGTTAAAGCTATAGCTTCCTCTTTCTTTATAAACCTTATTTACTTTATACTTAAGCTTTTGTAAATAACTTTATATAGTAAAAAGTATTTATTATACCGTTAAATACCTTTTAAAAGGTTTAATAAGCGCTTAATAAAGAAAAACTTATAATATAAGAAAAAAACTTTATTAGCTAAAGATATAATAACTAATAGTAATAGGTATATAATTATAAGGAATTAGTTAAGATAAATATTTTTACCCTTTATTATTAAAGAGGTATATTAAAGAAAGAGTAAGTTTAAAAGTATTAGCGGGATTTAAACTTATACCCTTTATATTAATAATATAAAAGGGTACTTTAACATTTAACTAATATACTATAGTGCCTTTATATATATAATTCTATATAATTAATAATCTCTCTTAAGTATAAGGTTAAAAGACTTATAATTATATTTTTTTAAATTAGATTTTATTTAACTATATTATATTTTTATAACTAGGCTTTATCTCTTTAATTTATTTAAATAAAAAGTAAACCTTTTTTAAAAAATATATTAAATAATTAATATCTTTATTTTCCTTTAGCTTATTTCCTTTTAGCTTATTATAAATCCTTACTTTATAAGTAATAAAGTTTTTTATTTCTTTTAAATAGATCTTATATATCTTTAAAGTATTAATAAATATATCGATTTATTAGGATAAAAAAAGGTTTTTATTTTTACACTTTTTCGTTTTAATAAAAAAATCTTTTATTTAAATAAAGATTTATTTATTATAAATAAAGTTTATTTCTATAGCTATTTATAAGCTATTAAATCTATATATCTAGATAATAAAATATAATAGCTTTATTTAAGTTTTAAGCGTATATAAGTAATAGTTTAAGCTTAATTAATAATTATCTCGGTTTTACACGGTAGGCTAAATAATTACTTTTAAGTGGTTTTATAGAATAAGGTTATAGTAGTCGCTCGGTTTTATTAAATAAGTATATATTTAAGTAAAGCTAAAAGTTTAATTAAGGTAATAACGGCTTTTTAATATCGCTTATTTCGAATAACTTAAAGGCTTAAGTTATATAATAATAGGACTTTTATATAATGCTTAATAATATTAAATTAAGTTGCTTATAGCCTATACTAACTTTAACCTTAATAGGCTAATAGCTTATTAAAAATATTAGCGTAAATAGGTATAGCTTAATATTATAGCTATTAGCGTAAAATAGCGGCTTTTAATTATAGATAGGCTTATAAAAGATTTATAAGTTATTATAAAAGGTTTTATATAGTAAAACCTATTATATTAATTTAAAAGATATATTATACCTTATTTTTCTCGGATATTTACTATTATTCTAGCTTAATAAGGAAACTTAAATAAATAAAATGGTCGATATAATTAATAATAACTTTTATTTAATTATTTATTAAAAAGAAATTAATTAAGCTAATAATTAAATAAAACTTAATAAAGAAGTTAAAACTAGCTTTTTTAATATACTTAATTATTTATAATAAAATATATTATTAACTATTTTATTTATTTAAATTTCTTTATTAAGTTAAAATAATAGTAAATATCCGAGAAAAATAAAGTATAATATATCTTTTAAAATTAATATAATAGGTTTTACTATATAAAACTTTTTATAATAACTTATTAATTTAGTTTTATAAGCTTATCTATAATTAAAAGCCGCTATTTTATATTAATAGCTATAGCATTAGGCCGCGCTTAATTTATTTACGCTAATACTTTTAATAAGCTATTAGCTTTAATATAAACCGGTTTATTAAAGTTAAAGCTATTATAAGCTATAAATAAGCTAGTTTAATGCTATTAAGCATTATATAAAAGTGTTATTATTATATAACTTAAATATAAGTTACTTAAAATAAGCGATATTAAAAAGCCGCTATTACTTTAATTTTATAGGATATATATAGGTTTTAGCTCTGCTTAAATATATACCTATTTAGTAAAACTAAGCAATATAACCTTATTTTATAAAACTATTTAAAAGTAATTATTTAGCTTACCGCACTACCGAAACCGAAATAATTATTAATTAAGCTTAAACCACCACTTATATATATTTATTAAACGAGTTTATAGTTATAGTTAAAATAAACTATAGATAAAGCTACTATATTCCATTATTTAAATATATAGATTTAATAGCTTTATTATAAATAGCTATAGAAATAAACTTTATTTATAATAAGTAAATCTTTACTTAAATAAAAAGTTTTCTTATTAAGATAAAGAAGTATAAAAATAAAAACTCTTTCTTATCTTAATAAATTAATATATTTATTAATACTTTAAAGATATATAAAATTTATTTAAAAGAAATAGAAACGTTTATTACTTATAAAGTAATAATTTATAATAAGCCGAAAAGAAATAAGCTAAAGAGAAAAAAGGATATTAATTATTTAATACGCTTTTTTAAAAGGTTTACCTTTTATTTAAATAAATTAGAAAAGTAAAGCTTAATTATAAAAACATAATATAGTTAAATAATATTTCATTTTAAAAAAAATATAATTATAGGTCTTTTAACTTTATATTTAAAAGAGATAAAATATATTATATTAATAAATATAAACGTTATTAATTAAAAGCTATTAAGCTTTAAAAAAGATATAGCTTCCCTTTTATAATTAAGAGAAAAAGAGTTATTTATTAACTATTTTATTTATTTAAATTTCTTTATTAAGCTGGAATAATAGTAAATATTTAAAAAGGATAAGGTATAATATATCTTTTAAGATTAATATAATAAGTTTTATTATATAGGATTTTTTATTATAACTTATTAATCTTTTATAAGCTTATTTATAGCTAAAAGCCGCTATTTTATATTAATAGCTATAGTATTAAGCCGCACCTAGTTTATTTATACCGGTGCTTTTAATAAGCTATTAAGTTATTAAGGTTAAAGTTATTATAAGCTATAAGTAATTTAGTTTAATGCTATTAAATACTATATAAAAGTATTATTACTATATAATTTAAGCCTTTAAGTTATTCGAAATAAATAATATTAAAAAGCTGTTATTACCTTAAAGGTTTTAGCTTTACTTAAATATATATTTATTATAACCTTATTTTATAAACTTATTTAAAAGTAATTATTTAGCTTATTAAAACTAAAATAACTATTAATTAAGCTTAAACTATTACTTATATACGCTTAAAATTTAAATAAGGCTATTATATTTTATTATTTAAATATATAGATCTAATAGCTTATAAATAGCTATAGAAATAAATTTTAATTATAATAAATAAGTTTTTATTTAAGTAAAAAGTTTTCTTATTAAAGTAAAAAAGTATAAAAACGAGAAGCCTTTTCTATTTAAATAAATAAATATATTTATTATTACTTTAAAGATATATAAAACTTATTTTAAAGAAATAAAGAAATTTATTACTTATAAGTTAAGAATTTATAATAAGCCGAGAAAAGGATAAAAGGTTATAAGTTTAATATACTTCTTTAAAAAGGTTTACCTTTTATTTAAATAAATAAACCTTAATTATATAAACGTAATATAATTAAATAAAATTTAATTTAAAAAATATATAATTATAGGTCTTTTAACCTTATATTTAAAAAAGAAAAAGATACTTATAAAAATTAAACTTATAGCCTTTATGTTTACTATTATATAAGGTTACTTAACGCTTTATTAATGCGCTATAATACTAATAACATTAATATAAATAAATTAAATATAGCTTAATATTATAGCTATTAATATAAAATAGCGACTTTTAATTATAAATAAGCTTATAAATAATTAATAAGTTATTATAAAAAGTTTTATATAATAAAGCTTATTATATTAATCTTAAAAATATATTATACTTTATTCTTTTTAAATACTTATTATTATTTTAACTTAATAAAGAAATCTTTTTAAAGAAATAATTAATATTAATTTTTAATATTTCGGGTTTATTTATTAACTATTTTATTTTTTTTAAGTTTCTTTATTAAGCTAAAATAATAATAAACATTTTAAAAAGATAAAATATAATATATATTTTAAGATTAATATAATAAATTTTACTATATAAAACTTTTTATAATAACTTATTAATTTATTTTTATAAGCTTATTTATAGTTAAAAGCCGCTATTTTACATTAATAGCTATAGCGTTAAGTTATATTTATTTATACCGGTGCTTTTAATAAGCTTTAATTTTATTATTAGCTTATAATTATATATATATTATTATAACGAATAAGGAGAAGCTAGTATTATTAAAGTTAAACTTATTATAAGCTATAAGTTAATTTAACGTTATTAAGCATTATATAAAAGTATTATTACTATATAACTTAAGTTATATATAAATATAAGTTACTTAAAATAAGTAATATTAAAAAGCCGTTATTACTTTAATTATCTTATAAGATATATATAGGTTTTAGCTCTATTTTAATATATATTTATTTAGTAAAACCGAGCAATATAACTTTATTTTATAAAATTACTTAAAAGTAATTATTTAATTTACTACGCTATTAAAACCGAGATAATAGTTAAGCTTAAACTAGTATTTATATAATCTTAAAACCTTATTAAGCGAGTTTATAGCTATAGTTAAAATAAATAATAAGTAAGGCTATTATATTTTATTATTTAAATATATAAATTTAATAGCTTATAAATAGCTATAAAAATAAACTTTATTTATAATAAGTAAATCTTTATTTAAATAAAAAGTTTTTTTTATTAAAGTAAAGAAGTATAAAGATAAAAACTCTTTCTTATTTAAGTAAATCGATATATTTATTATTATTTTAGAAATATATAAGGTTTATTTTAATGAAATAAAAAAGTTTATCGTTTATAAAGTAAAGATAAATAATAAGCTAAATAAAAAAAAGAAAGTTAATTATTTAATACGCTTTTTAATAAAGTTTACCTTTTATTTAAATAAATTAAAGAGATAAAGCCTAATTATAGAAACGTAATATAGTTAAATAAAATTTAATTTAAAAATATATAATTATAAATCTTTTAACTTTATCTTTAAAAGAGTCGGGTTTATTTATATACTTATTTAGCTAACACTATAGCGTATTAGTTAAGTGTTAAAGTACCCTTTTATATTAATAATATAGAGGGTATAAGTTTAAATCTTACTAATACTTTCTTTTTAACTTACTCTTCTTTTAATATACCCTTTTAGCTTTAAAGGGCAAAACTATTTATAATTATTAATTCCTTATAATTATATACCTTTTACTATTAATTATTATATCTTTAATTAAAAGGTTTTTCCTTATATTATAATTTCTCCCTTTTAAACGTATATAAAACCTTTTAAGAGATACTTTATAGCGTAATAAATGCTCCTTATTATATAAAGTTACTTATAGTAGCTTAAGTATTATCTTAAAGGTTAATAATATATATTATAACCCTTTAAAGTATTAATAGCTTAAATAAGCACCTCTACCCCTATTTTATAATAAAAAATATTATTCTCCCTTTATTCTTTTTAAGCACCCTTAAGATATAATATTTTATTTTATTTTATAGCTTATTATAGCTATATTTTACTTTTTATTTAATTAAAAAAAGGAGTTTTTTAAATTTAAAAGTAAAATATTATTCTTAGCTTTATTAATATATAACTATAAGGCTTTTTTTTATTAATAATATTAAATACTATATAATAAATATTATTAATATATAAGGAATTTTATAACGATAATATTAATAGATTTTAATATAATAAGAATAATAAAGGATTTTTAAGTATAAGTTTTATTAATTATTAAAATAAAAAGGTAGCCGAATTATAATAAGAAATCTTTATTTAAAACCTATATTAATTAAAATATAAGTTAATAATTCGGCTTTATAATATATATTAAAATAAAAGAAAATATAAATATTTTTTTAAAAAGGGTATTAGCTATAAGATATATATAGCTTTATAAGTTTATATATTTAAATAATAAGGCTAATATTATATTAAATTATTAAAAAATAATATAATATTTTAATTATAAACTTTTTTTAAATAAATAATAAATAATATTTAAAAAGTATTATTATTTATTATATAGATATCCCTATTATTTATTATTAAATATTTAATAAGTTTAATATTTTAAATATAAAATAAAGCTTAAAAAAGCCTTATATTAATAAGATTAATATTAGTATTATTTATACTTATAATAAGTTTAAGCTTAGCTAAAAATATATTTAATATTAAATAAAGAAATATTAATTAAATAAGTATAATAATTATTAAATATAAATAAGGATAAGCGCTAATATAGGGTAAAATATAAGGCCGTTATAGCCGTTATAGCTAGCTTTATAGCTAAAATACTAATAATATTAATAGTATTATTATTATTAAGCATTTAAAAATCCGATTTAATAATTATTAAAAATGAAAAGTATAATATATTTACTTTATATTATTAAGCTATATAAATATTTATTTTAAAAAAGATATTAAAGCTTATTAATCTTTTTAATAGCTTTAATATTATTAATTACTTTAAATAATATAAGTTTATTAGGAAAGCTTTTAATATTCCGGATAAATAAATATTAAAGATATTTATAAATATAATTAAAGATATTTTTATAGCTGCTAAATTATAAATATTTATTATTAATATAATAACTTAATTTAAATAAGAAAAGCGGCTTTTAAAGTTATATAACGATAAAAATATTACTTAATTATATACCTTTAAATAATAATTCTTATATATTTTTAAAGATATTATTATTATATCGGCTTAGAACTTATAGAAAAATATTTTATAATTTAATTAAACTTTTAATAAAATAAAAGAATAAGAAATTTATAAAATATAAAACTTTTAAAAAAAGCTATTAATAATTATAATATAATATATTTAGATAAACTATAATATTATAACTAAAAAGATAATAAAAAAAAAGTAGCCGGTATTAATAAAGGTTTTTTTATAAGTATATAAAAGTATATAAGAAAAAATAAAATTAAAAAGCTAAAGGTATTAACTTTTAAATAATATATAACTTTATTAAATAATAATAATTTTAATACTTTTAATTTTTAAATAATAATATACCTTTTAAATATTAAAATACTTTAAGCTTTACTTTATAATATCTCTATATTTAATAGCTATAAAAAATAAGTTATCCGCTTATAAATTAATTAAATTAAATATCTTAAAGCCTTAAGTTTAATAAAATATTTTAATATTAAATATTTAAGCTATTTTTAAATATTAACCCTATATAATTATTAATATTTAAAACTTAAAAACTACCCTCTTTAATATTTTTATAAATATAATAATTTTTATTTAGCTAAATAAATATTAAGTAATTTAATTAAGCTTAATAAATATAACTATCTTAAGCTTAACCCTTAACCTTAAAATGTTAAGCTAAAACCGGTTTTAATAGTAGCCTTTAAATAAAACTTTAAAAAAGCTATATAAGTAAATAATAATATAGCTATTAAAAAGCTAATTTATAACCTATAAGCCTTATAATTTAATAATTATATTATTTAATATATATTTAGTAATATAAAGAAAATCTTATATTATTAATTTAAAAATAAAATTTAATTAAGTTAAAGTTATTTTAAACCTATATAAAAATAATAAATATTAAGTATTACTCCGATATTAAATAATATCTTTATAGCTACCTATATAAGTTTTAATTTAAATAACTATAATATTATAAAACTTTTAGCTAAATATAAATTTTTTTTAAAGATAATTAAAGATTAATAAGTTTTATAAAAATAATATATAATAATAATATTATAGCTATAATAATATTAAGTATTTAGCTTATATATATATAATACTTAAGATATTATAGGTTAAAGGTTTAATTAATATAAAGAAATATAGTTAAAATTAAATATTAGCTAAAACCCTATAAAAGAACTTAAATAAAAATAATATAATCTTTTAATATCTATATAATATAAATATATAAAAGTATTTTAAATATTAGCCTTTAAAGATATATTTATATAATATTTAAATAATTATTTAAAAATATAATTTAAAAGCTTTATATTTAAAAATATACGGCTTTAAAAAGAAAGATTTATAATTTATTAAATATATTAATTTATATCTTAATAAATTAACTTATAACTCTATATAATTTAAAAAAAGCTAATATAAATTAAAAATAGCTATTTTATAAATTAATAAACTTTATTTAGCTACCCTTAACCCTTATATAATAATTATAAATTTAAAGGTAATATTAAGCCTAATTAAAAAGCTATAAATTATAAGTATTAAAAACCTTAAAATAAATAATTAAGCTTTAAAAAAATAATAAAGTTTAAAAGGAAATATTATATTTATAAAGATAGCTTTAAATTTTAATATAAATAAGCTTATTTAAAAACTTAAAATTTAAAAAAAGATAAAGGTTTAATTTAATATATAATTTAAAAAAGAAAACTTTAATTAAGTTTTATTAAACTAATATTTTAAAACCTTTAAAAGGTATTAACTATTTTATTTATTTAAGTTCCCCTATTACGCTAGAATAATAATAAGTATTTAATAAAGATAAAGTATAATATATCTTTTAAATTAATATAATAGGTTTTACTATATAAAACTTTTTATAATAACTTATTAATCTTTTATAAGCCTATCTATAATTAAAAGCCGCTATTCTGCGCTAATAGGTATAACGTTAAGCCGCGTTAAATTTATTTACGCCGGTGCTTTTAATAAGCTATTAGCTTTAATATAAACCGGTTTATTAAGGTTAAAGCTATCGCAAGCTATAAGCAACCTAATCTAATGCTGTTAAGTATTATATAAAAGTGCTATTACTATATAACTTAAATAAGTTGCTCGAAATAAGCGATATTAAAAAGCCGCTATTACCTTAACTATCTTATAAAATATATATAGGTTTTAGCTCTACTTAAATATATATTTATTATAACTTTATTTTATAAGACTATTTAAAAGTAATTATTTAGCCGAAACCGAGATAACTGTTAATTAAGCTTAAACTATTATTTATATACGCTTAAAACCTTTAAATTAAATAAGGCTATTATATTTCATTATCTAAATATATAGATCTAATAGCTTTATAGCTATAAAAATAAATTTTAAATATAATAAGTAAATCTTTACTTAAGTAAAAAGTTTTTTTATTAAAGTAAAGAAGTATAAAGATAAGTAACCTTCCCTATTTAAGTAAATAAATATATTTATTATTATTTTAAAGATATATAACTTAGAAATCTATTTTAAAGAAATAAAGAAATTTATTATTTATAAGTTAAGGATTAATAATAAGCTAAGAAAAGGATAAAAAGTTATAAATTTAATATACTTCTTTAAAAAGGTTTACCTTTTATTTAAATAAATAAAGCTTAATTATAGAAATGTAATATAGTTAAATAAAATTTAGTTTAAAAAATAAATAATTATAGGTTTTTTAACCTTATACTTAAAAAGGCTTTTAAAAGGTATATATAAAATAAAATATTTTAATTATATTTTAACCTTAAAAGCTAATTAATAAATTATATTTATTTTATTTAAAATAATATTAAAAAGATTATTAATATTAATTATAAAGTATTAGCTAATAAAATAATATTAAATTAATTATTTTAATTTTAAAATATAGTAATTTTAATAGTTAAATAATATTAAACTTTCTTATAAATAAAAAAATAATTAAAATTTATAATATAACTAGATTAATAAGAGCTATTAAAAATAATAAATTAAATAATATTCTTTTAAATAGCCTTATTTATTAATTATTAATAGATAATTAATATTAGCTTATAAAAAAGGCTATTAAATTAAAATTTAAAAATAATAGTTTAAAGAAATTAAAAGTATTATTTAAAGAATTTAAGCGGCTTTTTAATATATATCTCTTTATTTAATTATAAATTTTAATTATTAAAATATATAATACTAATAAATAAGCTATTAAATATTTAATATTAAAATTTTAAATAGCTATTATTATAAAAAGTAATTATATTTTAATTAATTATTTAATACTTTAATTAAATAGCTAAAAAAATTACTTTTTCTAATTATATTAAATATTAAAGCTAAGCTAAATATTATTAGCCTTAGCCTATATATTAAATTTACTTTTATATTTTAATTTATATTTATTATATAAAAAATATATAATAAAGAAATAGTTAAATTATTAAAATTATTAATTATCGATATTTATATTAAAAGCTATAAAAAGTAAGTTTTATTTTATATTATAAATAATAAAAAGGCTAAACCCAATAATAAGATTTTACTTAATATATTATTTTTTATTTAAATAAAAGTAATATTTTATTATAATATTAATAAAGCTTTTAAACTTAGCTTTCTTTTAATAAAGCTCGGTTAATTATAATAATTAATAAGCTTAATTAATTAGAAATTTAATTTTAAATATTTTATTTAAAGAATCAAATTTTAATAGCTTATATTAGAAATATAAAGCTATTAATTAAAAAATAATTCCTAAATAATTAAAACCTTATTTAAATAAAGATAATTAGCCTATTTTATTATTCTTAAATTTTAATATTTATTTATTTATTTCGGTATTTATAAAGTTAATAGAAGAGTAATTATATAAAGCTTATAAAGGGGCTTTAATAAATAAATTAATTATTTATTTTTATAAAGAGTATTAAGCCTTAAATTAATTATTATTATTATTATTTAAAAAGAAAAAGATATTAAATAAAAGAAGATTATTAAAGCTATTAATATATTATATAAAATTATAAAGCGGAAAGTTAAGCCTATTAATAATTTTAATTTTAATAAATTTATATTAAAAGGTAATATAAAGTAAAAACCTTATTAATTTAAAATAATAAGGGATATTTAAGCTAAAATGCTATTAAATAAATATAATAAATAAATTAACCTTAAGTTTTTAAATATTCCGGCTAAATTTAAATTTATAAAGAATTATTAAAATATTATAAAAGCTAATAATTATAAAGGTTTTTCCGAAAGAAAATTAATTCTTTTTATTATATAATATTAAATAAAAAAAGTATTAGCTTAAACGTAAAATAATATTAATAAAATAATCTTAAAAGTAATATTATTTTAAAAGATATAAGTTATATTATATAAAGTATTTTAATTATAAAATATTTTAATCTCTTATATTTTTTAAAATAAGGTTATCTTTTTATTTAAAAATTATATTTAAAAGAAATTAATTTAAAAAAAGTTATATATTATATAAAAATAAATAGTTTTTAATATTTAAAAAGAATAAAGGCTTAAAGCTTATTAATAATACTTAAAAGTATAATACTTTTATTATTAAA
>JALPVH010000516.1:0-23493 GCA_023242295.1 Diaporthe ilicicola | reverse complement strand
TAATATTTAATATAATAATTATAAGGATTAATATTATAATAGCTATAAAATATTATAATTAAGCTAAGTAAACGCTTAAAATAGCTAATTATATTAATAATAAAGTTACTATAAAAGCTAATATTTATTTAATAAATAAAAGTATACTTTAATATTATATTTTTATTAATATAATTATTAATAAAATTAATAACGTTAATATAAATATTTAAAAAGATTAATATATTATAAAATTTAGCTTAATTATTAATATTTTATATAATATAAGCTTTATTAATATAGTTTATTATAAAAAGAAAGTTAAGGAAATTAATAAATTTATATTAGCTAGCGCTAACTTAAATTACGCTTTTTATTAAAATAAAAGGTTATTAATAAAACGCTTAAGCTTATAAAAGGCTTACTTTTAATATTATAAGAAAGAATAATATATTTAGAAAGATAGTAAATATAATAAAAAGTATTTATAAAATAAAAAGTTAAAAATAAATTTAATTTAAAAGAAAGTTATAATAATATTAATTAAATTTAAAAATAAGAATTAAATATAATTAAAAATAAGATTATAAAAGGGAAAATTACCGTTAAAGAGTTAAAATTAAAGGAGATAACTTAAAGTAATAATTAAAAAAGTTATTAACTTAATAACTTAAAAATTTAAGTTTATTATTAAAAAAGTTATACCTTTAAAACTACTTTTTTTAAAAATAAAAAAGTTTATTATAAATTAATTAAGCTTTTAAACCTCTTTCTTTTTCTTTACTATATTTATAATTTAATTAAAACTAATAGTTAACCTATATAAAGTATTATAAAATAAAAAGTATTTTAACTTTCTAATTATTTAAAATAATAAAATAAACTTTATATAAAGATTATTACTTTTCGGCCTTTTATTATAAATATTTTAATATTTATATAATAAAAATCATCTTTTTTATATCTTTTTTTTATTATTATAACTTAATCTTAAAAGATATATACTTTTCTTAAACCTTTTAAAGTTTATATAATAACTTTTAAAAATAAAAAAACTAAATAATAAAATAGCTTTACTTATAAACTTTTTAAAATATACTTTTAAAATATTAATTTATTATAATTTATAAATATTTTAAAAAGATTTAAATATTTTATATAACTTGTATAAAAGTATTAATTAATAATAATATTATTAAAAAATAACCTCTCTTCTTTAATTTTAATTATTTTATAATAAGGAAAGCTTAAAGCGTTATTAAAACTAATTTCTTAAGCTTAATATAAAAGACTTATTATAATAACTTATTACTTTATTTAAAAGAATATTAATTCCCCTTATATATTTATAATTTTAAAAGGTATTTATATATAAAAAAGTATCTTTTATTTTACTTTATCCTTATAAAGATATATTATTATATTTAATATCTTTATAAAATAATATAAATCTTTTAAAAAAAAGTTAAATATTTATAAAAGAAAATATTATAATTATTTCGCTTAAATAATTAAAATTTTATTAATAAATAATATTAATTCTTTATAATTAAAAATATTAATTTATAATAATACTTATTTATTTAACTTAATTTTAAATATAAGAAGCTATAATATATTAATTCTTAACAATTAAATTACTATTTTATTATATAATTAAAACTATAAGCTTAAGATTATATATCTTATTATAAAAATGTAATATATATACTTTATTAAGTATATTAAATAATTTTAAATTATTTAAAAATTAATAAAGAATAAGTTTAATAAGCTATTTATAATTAAGAATTTCTAAATATATATTTTAAAATTACTTAAGTAAAATAAAACGATATTATATAAATCGAGATTAATAAATTAAATAAAAGTAATATATTATTAATTTTTAAAATAAAACTTAATTAACCTATATAATAATATACTTAATAGATATATTTATATATACTTTTTTAAATTAAGCTATTTACTTAATTACTTTTAATAGTTATTAAAGCTATAAGTATTATTTAAAGATTAAAAGTTATATTTAAACCCGATATACCCTTTTTCTTATAAATTAAATATTAATATAGTTTACTATATTATAGAATAGATTATATTATAAAATACTTTTATTAAAACTACTAACTTTTAATAACCTTAGCACCTTTATAAAGTAAATAAATTAATAAAAATTAATACTTATAGGTGCTAATTAATTTAAACTACTTATTTCCAATTAATTTAATTAATTTAAAAAGGTAAAGGTAATTCTAATATTAATTTAAAATAGCCTACTTTTAATATAAACTATTTAATTAATATTAATTAATATTAACTATATTATTAAAAACGCGGTTTATAGCGGTTAACTAAAATATATATATTAGTATTAATTAATACTAATTAAGCCTAAAAAGCTATAATTTATTTAAAGTTTAATTAATTAAAATCTTTTATATCTTTCTTATAAATTTTTATATTATATTTAATCTTACTATAATTGCTATATTATTATTTTATTGGTTTACTATAGCTTATCTTCTCGCTATTACTAGCTATTTTATTAGCTAACCGCTTCCCCTTTTATTTTTCCTTAATATTTATATAAGATTTCTTAATAATAAATAACCCTTTAAGCTATATTTAACTTTTTTTAGCCTTTTAGCGTTTAAAAAATATTATATTAATATTTTAAAATATATAAATCTTATCCTTAAAAATAATAAATTTATATACTATTACTTATATACCCTTTATTAACTAATTAATAGCCTTAAGAATTAATATAGAAAAGCTATTTTAATATACCGATATTTTATCTTTAATAAAATTAGATTACTATATAATTTATTAAGTATTAGATAATATTTATAATTCTTATTTTAAAAAAAATATAAAAAGAAATAATAGCGGAATTTATAAGTAGATATTTAGCTTAAAAATAATAATATTTAAGTTTTAAAAAGAAATTCTAGCTTTTTTAAACCTAAACTTATAATTCTTCTTTATAAAAACTTTATTATAAGCTATTATAAATATAATAAAGAATTTAAGCTTAATAATATAAATAATAGATATCCGAATAAAAAGATTAATTTTATTATTATATATATACTTAAATAGCCGAAATAATATAATATTTAAAGGCTAAAATAAATAAGAAAAATATAGCGGTATATTAATAGAAATAATATTATTACCCTTATAATATTATATAAATTTAGCTAATATATAGCTTTTATAGCTATTTAGGATAAATATCCGGTATATAGCCTTTTTCTATAATTTAATATATTTATTAAAATATTAAAGCTATTTTAAACTAATTATATTATTTATCTATTTATTTAAAAAAGTAAAAATTACTTAATTTATTAAAAACCCTAACTTTTTAATTTAATTAATAAAATAATAGGTAGCTTTAATAATTATAAATAGTAGGATATATCTGCCCTTTATATTAATATATTTAATAGCTATAAACTATTTTCGGTTATTAAGCTATATAAATTTAGCTTTTTTAGGTTTATTAATATATAAAATAACTATTAATACGGTTATTTAGCTAATTATAAAGCTAGTTTTATTAAAATTATATAGGTTATTATTAATAATATTATATTTAGCTATTATATTATAGAATAGCTTAAACTAATTTCTAATAACCTTTAAATTTTTATAAAAAGCCCTTTAATAGTTATAAGGCTAATTAAACTTAATCTTTAAAGCTAATTATCGACTATTTTATTTATTTAAGTTCCCCTATTAAGCTGGAATAATAGTAAGTATTTAAGAAGGATAAGGTATAATATATCTTTTAAATTAATATAGTAGGTTTTGCTATATAGAACTTTTTATAATAACTTATTAATCTGCTTCTGCAAGCCTATCTATAATTAAAAGCCGCTATTTTGCGCTAGTAGCCGTAGCGTTAGGCCGCGCCTAGTCTCCGACGCTATTTGCGCCGGTGCTTTTAATAAGTGTCGAGGTTAAAGCCATTGCGAGCCGCAAGCAACCTAATCTGACGCCGTTAAGCACTACTAATATATAAAAGTATTATCGCTATATAACTTAGGTATAAGTTGCTCGAAATGGGCAATGTTAAAAAGCCGCCATTACCTTAAAGATTCTAGCTCTGCTCTATAAATATACACCTATCTAGCGAAACCGAGCAATACAACCTTTTCTATAAAACCACTCGAAAGCAATTATTTAGCCGAAACCGAGACAACTGCTAGTTAAGCTTAAACCAGCACTTATATACGCCAGGTAAGGCTACTATATTCTA
Source organism: Diaporthe ilicicola (assembly GCA_023242295.1). NCBI lineage: Eukaryota > Fungi > Ascomycota > Sordariomycetes > Diaporthales > Diaporthaceae > Diaporthe > Diaporthe ilicicola. The sequence continues at coordinate 19,241 of JALPVH010000516.1, read as the reverse complement.
TTATCTGGATATATAGATCTAACAGCTTATAAACAGCTATAGAAATAAACTCTATTTATAATAAGTAAATTTTTACCTAGGTAAAAGGTTTTCTTATTAAGGTAAAGAAGTATAAAGATAAGAACCCTTCCTTATTTAAGCAAATCGACGTATTTATTATTACTTTAGAGATATATAAGGTTTATTTTAAAGAAATAGATAAGTTTATCGCTTATAAAGTAAGGATAAATAATAAGTTAAATGGAAAAAGGGAGGTTAATTATTTATTATACTTCTTTAAGAAGGTTTATCTTTTATTTAGATAGATAAAGCCTAGTTATAGAAATATAATATAGTTAAATAAAATTTAGTTTAAAAAAAAATATAATTATAGGTCTTTTAATCTTATACTTAGGAGGGTTAAAGCTAATTATATATTTATAAAGTATTAAACCTAATGCTTATTAATAGGCTTACTATTTTATAATATTAATAAAAGGTTAGCTATATCTTCTATATTAAATAGTTATATTAGGAATTTTTAAATATTTTAATCGAAAATATATCGGATAAGCGTTTACTTTTTAAATTAGTTAAGTTTATATTTATTAATATATACTTTTTTAAAAAAGCGTTAATAATTTATTTTATAAGATAGAGTTAAGCTAAAGATATTAAAAATCTATATAGCTTTATAATAGCTAAAGGGTTTTTTATAATTTTTTTTAAAGTTTTTAATTACTTAAAGGGCTAAAAGAATTTTATTTTCTTTAAAGTAAATAGGTATTATAGTTATTAATCTTTAATATATTAAATATTTAAATAGGTAAAGTAAAGCGAAATTAATATAAAAATTTAAAATATAATTACTATTAAAAAAAAGCCCCTTTATTAAAAGTTAGCTATTTTAAACTTTTTTATAGCTACCCCCGCCCTTTTAAATTAATTAAATTAATTAGAAATAAGCAGTTTAGATTAATTAGCATCTATAGATACTAATTCTTATTAACTTATTCGCTTTATAAGGGTGCTAAAATTGCTAGAAGTTAGCGGTTTTAATAAAAGTATCTTATAATATAATTTATCCTATAATATAGTAAACTACATTAGCTTTTTATTCGATAATAAAATATTACTTTTAATAATATTAATTAAAACTAAATAATTATAAATAAAATAAGCTAAATTATTTTTAATAATTAATATATTCCGGATATTATATATCTTTATAATTAGCTAAATATTTATTTTTATTTTTTTATTATAGGAATTAAATAAAGTAAAAAGTATATTATAACTTATTAATTAATTTAAAGAATTATTTATAATTATATAAGCTAGGAAAACTTAAAATCCTATAATTTTAAATAGTTTTAATAAAAATATTTTATTTAATATTATTAAGATTAATATTAAAGTTTAAAAATAAATTATATAAGATATTTAAGTTAAAGATAGCTTTTCGGCTTAATATATAGCCTATATATCGATAAATTATATATTATTTTAAAGAACTATATTAAGCGATAATACTTTTAATACTTAAAGCTAAAAATAAAGATTATAATAAAGTATAATTAATCCCTTTAAATATAACGATATTATAAGAGATAAAGGTTTTATTAAGCTTTTATAATAGTTATTATACTACCTTTCTATTAAAAGAAATACTTTATTTAAAATATCTTTTTAGTTATTATTTATAAAATATTTATTATAAGAAATAAAGGATTCTTTTAATACTTTACCTATATAATTAATAAAGCGATTATTATCTTAAGTATAATTTTAACTACTACTTATTATATAAATATAAGAAATACTGTTTTTATTATAAGTTAATTTAACTATTTAGCTTATATAGCTACCGGATAAATTATTTAAGCTATTATAAAGATATTTAATATTTATTAAATATAAAGTAAACTATAAATAAAGTTTAATAAATTATTTTTAATAAACTATATACTTTACTTTAATACTACCGCTTTTAACTTTACCTTATATTAATTTATAAGCTTATAATAATATAAATAAATATTACCGATTTACTTATAATTTTATATAAAAAGGGTTTAAATTTAAAAAGGTTAAAAAATATAGAGAATAAGATATTAAATAAGCCTGGAAGCTTAATATTAAGGCTAGTAAATAAGTAAAAATTAATTAATAAAGGATTTAAAATAATAAATATAAGAAAGAATTTAGGAAATATATATAATAGGTTTCGGGAATATTAAATATAATCTTATAATTATATAGCGATTAGCTTAACTTAATTAGCCGGGTATTTAAATAATTTAATTTATTTATAGCTTTATTATAAAGGAGGTTACTTTTAAGCGTATAATAGATTATAATACTTTTAAGTGTAATTATTTACTTATATATTTTTTAATTTAACTTAATTAATCTTTTTCTTTAATAGCTTAACTTATTTACAGCTTTACTATTAAGGGAGGAATATCTTAAAGGTTAATAATATATATTATAACCCCTTAAAGTATTAATAGCTTAAATAAATATCTTTACCTTTATTTTATAGCGAAAAATATTATTTTCCTTTTATTTTTTTTAAGTATCTTTAAGATATAACGTTTTATTTTATTTTATAGCTTATTATAGCTATATTTTACTTTTTATTTAATTAAAGAAAAAAGTTTTTTAAATTTAAAGGTAAGGTATTATTCTTAACATTATTATAAAGCGTCTTTTTATTATATACTTAAATTTATTATTAATAGTAATAGTATTTTTAATTTATAGGTATATCCTAATATTATATAACTTATATATTATAACGTGTTTATACTTTATAATAGCCGCGCTTACCGGCTTTATATTAAATTTATATATATTTAACACCTTTAATTTTAAGGTAACTTAAAGCTTTTTACCTTATATTAACGCATTTAATATATATTAAAAATTTTATATCTTTATACTTATTAATAAATTTAATAAATAAATAATAAGTCTCTTTTTATATATAGCTTTTATATATCTCCCCCTTATATTTAATTACCTTATCTTTTAATATTTTTTTTAAAGATTAAAGTAGGATTAATTAATTTAATATTAATAGAAAAAAGGGTATTATTATTTATTATATTATCGGATAAGATATATAACTCATTATATAAAGACTTATCTATTATAACTATATATATTATAATAATAAAGACATATAACTATATATTTATATATTAATCTTTATTTATAAATCTTAAAGAGTTAAGGGCCGCATTATTAACTTTATCTTTATTATTATAAAACTAATTATTTAAAGATAACTAAAGATTATTATTTTAATTAAACGGCTAAAAGAAGCTATTATTAAATAAGTTTCCATTTTTATTTTTAAACTTATAATAAGTATTATTATTATTAATAAATATATTATTTATATTTAAATAAACCTTATTTATATTTAAGATATCTTTATCGTTAAGCTATATTAAAGTATAAACTTATTAGCGTTTTTATTCTTCTTTTTAAATATAAATCTTATTATTATATAAATCTTTCTCTTTATAACCCTATTACACTTTAACTTTATTAATATAAAATACTTAATACTTTTTTTAATTTTAAACCTTATAAATAGCTTTATTATTTATTTCGATAAATTATTTTAATTAACCTTTAAGTATATAATGCTTATTAACTTTATAAACTTTTAGTGGAATAGTTATTTAAACTTTAATTCCTTAAACTTACTTATAATTAAGTTTAAGTTTAATATTATAAGCAGCTTATTAGAAAGTAATATCCCTATAAGTTTTAATCTATTATTAAAATAAATTAAATAATAAAAATACCGGAATCTTAACGATTAATCCTTTATTAATAAGCAAACTAGTTATTATTAAAACCTATAAGGGGTAAAATAAAAAAAAGTAAATTTTAAGTTAAATTAAAACTCGATTTTAAAAAGCTTTTATTAGTAACCGGTTTTTTATTTATATATTATATCGTATTACTTTTATTTATAAATTCTTAAAAAGCTTAAAGTTTTAGATTATATATATTATAAAGTTTATAATAACCCCTATTAGCTAACTAATAATAATATATTTTTAAATTATAGGAGCAGCTTTATTTTATAGCGTTTAATTAATATATTTATAAAATTTATTTATATAGTGTTTATAAATAATTATAGCTTTTAACCGAATATAATAGTGTTTTAAATATTTATCGATTAACCCCTAATAAAATTTTTAATCGAACCGATATACTCTAATAATAATTTTAAATTCTATTTCAATTTTTTTATAAAGAGAGTAAAAAACTATAAGAATTTAATCTTTTATATAAAAACCCTTCTTTTAAATAAATCGGGTAGCGTTATTTATAAAGAATATAAAGTAATAAAGTTTATTATATAACTTAATAAAGTAGGGTCTCTATATATTAGTATATATTAGCGTATTAAGTTTAATCTTTTATTGTCGAGCGAGTTTTTTAAAAGTTTTATTTAATGTTTTAATAACTATATAAACCGGATAAATTTCCCTTAAAGCGATAACCTTTTATATTTACATTTTAATAACGGGAAGCCTCTCGCTAATATTAAGTAGGATAATTATATTAGGAAGGGAAAGGTGCTTTATAGCGCGATAGTACTATTAAATAGGGCTATTATATTCCACTAAACCGATAAAACGGTTTATAAGAGAAACATTATTAATTAAATTATAGAGTTTTAGTTAAAAGAGTTTACCTTATTATATAGCGAATTTAATCTATTAATTATTATAGTTAATAGTAATTTTATCTATATCTTATTACCTTAAAAGCTTACCTTTTATATTAAGTTAAGAGAGAGAAATAATATTATATTTAATATATAGCGTAAGCGTAGTATTAGTGATTTTAATTAATTTAAAGTTATTAAATTTATTTATTAGTATAAGTTTAACGTTATTATCATTAGTAATCGAGAGTTAAATATCTTATCTAATTAATCTAATAGAAATATTAAGTGTAATAAGATTTATAAACCACTTCTTATTATTAAAAATATAAATGTTTACCTTTAAATTAAAGAGAATAATATTTTTATTATATAATGCCTTCTTTTTTTTAATAATTATTATTAAACTTAATACCTTATCTTATCCTCCTAACTTAATAATAACCTTTATAGTAAAGCTACTTTATTAAATAAGGTTAGCAAGGGTAATTAAAAATAAAAGAATAAAAGTAAGTATACTTTAAGTTTAGGTATTATTATAGCTATAAGGAGAGGGAGGGAATATTTCTAGTATAATAGAGGTAGGATAAGCCTTAGTTTAAATAAATATATTGCTAAGATTTAAGGTTTTAATAGAAAGGCTATAAAGTAACTCTTTTAGCTCGACCTTTAAATCGCTATATATATTATAAATAATCCCTTTTAAATATAAGGTTAAAAGACTTATAATTATATTTTTTTTTAAAAACTAAATTTTATTTAACTATATTATATTTCTATAACTAAGCTTTATCTCTTTAATTTATTTAAATAAAAGGTAAACCTTTTTAAAGAAGTATATTAATATAATTAATATTTTTTTTCCTTTTAGCTTATTTTTCTTTAGCTTATTATAAATCCTTACTTTATAAATATTAAACTTCTTTATTTCTTTTAAATAAATTTTATATATTTTTAAGGTGTTAATAAATATATCGATTTATTAAAATAAGGAAAAGCTTTTATTTTTATATTTCTTTACTTTAATAAGAGAATCTCTTATTTAAGTAAAGATTTACTTACTATAAATAAAATTTATTTCTATAGCTATTTATAATATTATAGGTAAAGCTATTAAATTTATATATTTAAATAATAAAATATAATAGCTTTATTTAATATATATAAATAATAGTTTAAGCTTAACTATTATTTTAGTTTTAATAGCGTAGTAAGCTAAATAATTACTTTTAAATAGTTTTATAAAATAAGGTTATATCGCTCGGTTTCGCTAGATAAATATATATTTAAATAGAGCTAAAACCTATATATATCCTATAAAAGTATATAGTTAAAGTAATAGCGGCTTTTTAATATCGCTAATTTCGAATAACTTAAAAGCTTAAGTTATATAGTAATAGCACTTTTATATAATGCTTTATAGCGTTAAACTAGCTTATAGCCTGCAATAGCTTTAACCTCGATAAGCTAATAGCTTATTAAAAGCACCGGCGTAAATAAATTAGACGCGGCTTAACGCTATAGCTATTAGCGTAGAATAGCGGCTTTTAACTATAAATAAGCTTATAAAAGATTAATAAGTTATTATAAAAAGTTTTATATAATAAAACTTATTATATTAATTTTAAAAGATATATTATACCTTATCGTTTTTAAATACTTACTATTATTTTAACTTAATAAAGAAACTTAAATAAATAAAATAGTTAATACTATAAATAATTATAACCTTATAACTAATGTAAACGGTATCTCCTTTACTAAAAGGATTAATAATGCTTTAAATATATATATAAGAGGGAGTATTAAATAAATTTAAAATAAAAGATTTAATTAAAGTTTTTTAAAATCTATTAAAACTATTATAAGATTTATCTTTTATATTATAAGCCCGAGAAATATTAAGATTTTAACTAAGATTATTTATAAAATCTAGGTGAAAGAAATTAATTAAAGCTTATAAAACCTTAATATACTTTTCCTAAATAATAATATTATTTAAATAAAAATTAAATCGGTAAATAAGATTATTATTATTATTAAAGTTATAATTAGTTTCTCGGTGTTTAAGATAAAGGGATAAATAATTCTTAATAAAGGTTTTAGCGGCCTTAATAACTATAATATTAGATTTTAGCTACTAATTAATATTACTTAAAATAATAAAAATATTTAAGTTAATTCTATCTTAAATAATACCTTTAATAATAATAAGTATTTATATCTTAATAAGTTTATAAGCTATAAGTAAAAGAATATCGGTAAATTTCTATTTAAGGGTTATATTATATATAATAAAAGATAGCTTAAAGGGAGAAGTTTAAGGAAAGAAAGTAGAAACTTTATATTCCCGATTAAATATATTCTTTAAAGTTTCGAGATATTAATTAAAAGCTTTATTAATAAGCTAAGCATTTATAAGCTATTTTAATAACCGATAAAGGCTCTTTATAATACTAACTTTATTAATTATTTTATTAAAAGAGTTAAATAGTTAAAGAGCGATAACGCCTCTTAATATAAGGGTTTAAATATACTTAATAGCGATTTAAATAGCTTAATCTTTAAACTAAGCCTAATTAATAATATCGGGGTAACTTATCGACTATTTTATTTATTTAAATTCCCTTATTAAGCTAAAACGATAATAAATATTTAAAAAAAATAAGGTATAATATATCTTTTAAATTAATATAGTAGGTTTTACTATATAAAACTTTTTATAGTAACTTATTAATCTTTTATAAGCTTATCTATAGTTAAAAGCCGCTATTTTACGCTAATAGCTATAGCGTTAGGCCGCGCCTAGTTTATTTGCGCCGGTGCTTTTAATAAGCTTTAATTCCACTATTAGCTTATAGTTATATATATACCATTATAACAGATAAAGAGGAGCCGGTACTATTAAGGTTAAAGCTATTACGGGCTGTAAGCAACCTAGTTTAATACTGTTAAACACTATTAATATATAAAAGTATTATTGCCGTATAACTTAAGCCTTTATAAATATAAGTTGCTCGAAATGGGCGATATTAAAAAGCCGCTATTGCTCTAACTATATACTCTTATAGAATATATATAGGTTCTAGCTCTACTTAAATATATACCTATCTAGTAAAACCGAGTAACCACTATAACCTTTTCCGCTATATTATAAGACCACTCGAAAGCAATTATTTAGCTAAAACCGAGATAATAGTTAAGCTTAAACTAGCACTTATATACGCTTAAAACCTAGGTAAGGCCACTACATTCCATTACTAAGTATAGTATTTAGATATATAGATTTAATAGCTTATAAATAGCTATAGAAATAAACTTTATTTATAATAAGTAAATTCCTACTTAAATAAAAGGTTTTCTTATTAAGGTAAAGAAGCGTAAAGATAAAAACCCTTCCTTATTTAAGTAAATCGATATATTTATTATTACTTTAAAGATATATAAGATCTATTTTAAAGAAATAAATAAGTTTATCGCTTATAAAGTAAGAATAAATAATAAATTAAATAGAAAAAGAAAGGTTAGTTATTTATTACGCTTTTTTAAAAAGGTTTACCTTTTATTTAAATAGATTAAAGAGATAAAGCCTAGTTATAGAAATATAATATAGTTAAATAAAATTTAGTTTTAAAAAATATATAATTATAGGTCTTTTAACCTTATACTTAGGAGGAATCGGGATAACTTATAAGAATAATCGCTTATCTAATAGCTTAACTAATATAAGGGTTAATAACTAGGCTAAAAATACGCATTATCTTTTATAAATAAGCATTTATCTTAAAAAGGGATAGATAGAGATAAGCTTTTTTAATAGAAAAAATAAAAGAAAATATAGTTAAAGATAAATTATATAATTAATATAAAGCTTAAGCGAATTTTACTAAAGATATATATAGCGTAATTAGGCCTTTTAGCTTAATATTCTTTAAATTAAAAGAAGATAAAAAGGCTAATTACTCTTTCTTAAAAACTATTATTAAGAAAGAGTTATCTTTTTATATAAAGAAAGGTTTCTAAATATTTTAAAAACTTTTAAGAATTTTATTAAGGTAAATCACTTAATAAGATTATATATTATATCTACCTTTTCTATATATTAAATATTATAGTTAAGAAAGATTAAGCTTATTTAACTTATTTTTATTAACTATTTTATTTATTTAAGTTCCCCTATTAAGCTAAAATAATAATAAATATCCGAAAAGGATAAGGCATAATATATCTTTTAAATTAATATAATAGGTTTTACTATATAAAACTTTTTATAGTAACTTATTAATCTTTTATAAGCCTGTCTATAATTAAAAGCCGCTATTCTATACTAGTAGCTATAGCATTAGGCTGCGCCTATTTGCGCCGGTGCTTTTAATAAGCTATTAGCCTTAATATAAACCGGTCTATCGAGGTTAAAGCTATTATAGGCCGTAAGCAACCTAGTTTAACGCCGTTAAGCACTATATAAAAGTGCTATCGCTATATAACTTAGGCTTTTAAGTTGCTCGAAATAAGCGATATTAAAAAGCCGTTATTGCCCTAACTAAGGTTCTAGCTCTGCTTTGCAAATACACACCTATCCACCATAACCTTTTTCGCTATGTTGTAAAACCACTCGAAAGCAATTATTTAGCCTGCCGCGTAAAACCGAGATAACTGCTAGTTAAGCTTAAACTAGCACTTATACGCGCTTAAGACCTAGATAAGGCTACTATATTCTATTACTAAGTATAGTTCTAGATATATAGATTTAACAGCTCTACTATAAATAGCTATAGAAATGGACTTTAAATATAATAAGTAAATCTTTACTTAAGTAAAAAGTTTTCTTATTAAGGTAAAAAAGTATAAAAACGAGAAACCTTCCTTATTTAAGTAAATAGATATATTTATTATTACTTTAGAGATATATAAAATTTATTTTAAAGAAATAGAAAAATTTATTATTTATAAAGCAATAATAAATAATAAGTTAAAGAAAGAATTAAAGGTTATAAATCTAATACGTTTCTTTAAAAAGATTTACCTTTTATTTAAATAAATTAAAGAGATAAAGCTTAATTACAGAAACGTAATATAATTAAATAAAATTTAGTTTAAAAAATATATAATTATAGGTCTTTTAACCTTATACTTAAAAGGTTAACCTATTTTTATTATTTTTTATATTAAAGTAATTTAAATTTTATTATTATTTAGTAGCTACTTACTTATATACCTTAGCTTTTACTTACTTTTATATTTTATCCTTAGTTACTAATATTTCTTTTAATAAAAGATAATTAAATAAGAATTTTAAATTATATTTATTATTACTATTCTTTATATAAATCTAGTTACATTATTTCTTAAAGTTTTAATAAGCTAAAGAAAATTAAATAGAATATTTATTATTATTTATTCGTTAAAATATACTATATAACTAATAAATATAAGCCTAGCCTTTAATATATAATACTTATTAAGAAACGCTATTATAAATAAATATTTACTTAATTATAATTATTTAATATTATATAGAATTTACTTTTAAGTAAATTTATTTAATATATTATATAAGTTATAATAATAAAGTAGTTATAGGTATTAACTAGTAAATCTTTATTCTTAATTTTTAAAAAAATAATAAGCGAAACCTATTTTTTAAAAAGCTTTTTAGCTTATTATACCTTTTATTTAAAGTTTTCTTATTTTTTATATTTAAACTGCTATTTTAGTAAACTTTATATAAGGTTAATTTTTTTAAATCGGGTATTAATATTATTAGTTTAAAAGGTTTTATTAGTATTAATTATATAGTTATTTATTTTTAACTCTTTTTAAATAATCGGTTTATTACCTTTAAAAAGATTTAAGATATTTATATCTCGGGCCTCCCGCTTAAACTTAAGATTTTATACTATATAATTACTTTTTCTTTAAAGTAACTAATTAGGTAAAGAAGCGGTAAAACCGCTATCTATAGTTTTATTTACTATAATAAAGATTTACCTGCTAATAAAAGATATTTAATATAGTAAATAAAATAACTAATTAGTTAAAGATTAACTAGATCGAAAAATACTCAATTAAAAAGAAACCGGGCTATAACTAAATAAGAGAAAATCTTTATTAGCTTACTTACTATTAAAACTTCTATTTCTTTTTAAAAAGAGAAAACGCTTTAGATATAGAACCCTAATTGCTATTACTTAACAGATAATAGATACCCTTTCTATAAAGAAGTAAATAAGTAAATATCCCAGAGTGTATCTCTAACTTCCGGCCATCTTATAACGGTTATTAGTGTAGACAAATTAGTTGTTGTATACACAGTCAGGGGTGTATCGCTTAACGCGGTCCACTGTCGGCTTCATCTCGTAAAGCGCAATGATATCATCCAGCAATGATTGGCGTGCACTTGACAGAGGGAGAGACTTTGACGGATCTGGCTTGTAATCTCCACTGGGGTGTGTCTGACGGACCTCGAAGTATTCACCTGGGAGTGATGCATCCGTGGGGAAATTAACCTTGCCAGAGTCGGCATTTCGTTGACTGGAGACCTGGGCAGACATTGTGAACGTGTTGGGCTAGTATCTAGCAGTCCGAGAGATACTGAATCTGAGAGATTTTGGTTTAATAGGCGAGGTGGCCGGAGATCTAGTAAACCGTGTGAACATCACGACATTTCAAGATATGCACTTGAGATCTATTACTTAGAGAGGGCGTCACCTATGTACTTTGACTGTTCAATCAAACACGGCAGTGTTGCCCCCGGAATTAGTCTAATGATTCATCAATGCGCAGCTTTCCGTGGCGTATCTTTAATGGTCGTCCACATGTAGACTATCAATTCCAACGGACCAAGGTTGTGACGTAGGGCTGCACATGCGTAATCTGAAGTTATGTCGACATTAGCCATTTCGCCCTTTTCGCGCGGGTAACTAGTCCCGAGCCATTTTATTAAGGTTGCAACTATAATAGGTTTATTTCTCTATTATACTTTATTTTAAGTTATAACTAAAAGGCTAAATAACTTTAAAAGCCCTAATAATACACCTATATATAATGCTTTCTTAACGTAATACCTTCCTAATAATCTCCTCCCCTTAAAAAATAGCTATACCTTTATAATTAATTTATACTTTAATAGATATTTAACATTATTTAAAGTTATTTATAAATATTATTATAATTTTAATTAATTCTTTAATAAATATTTAATACTATATAAAGTCGTTTATTAATACTAGATAAAGATATTTAAAAAAGAGCGTTTATAAGCTAAAAGTAATAAAGTTTATAATAATACCTTTAAAGGGATTATATAAAAAAGGTAAAGCTATAATAATATACTTATAGTAAATTTATATAAAAATAATAAAGCTATAATAATATAACCGTTATATAAAGTAATTTATAAAATATATAATAATATTAGCTAGCTAGCGATTTAATTTCTATATTTAAGTTAAATTATTAAGATTATAATTATAATAGGTTTATTTCTCTATTATACTTTATTTTAAGTTATAACTAAAAGGCTAAATAACTTTAAAAGTCTTAATAATATATTTATATATAATGCCTTTTTAATATAATATCTTTTTAATAATCTCCCCCCTTTAAAAAATAGCTACGCCCTTATAATCGATTTATTCTTTAATAAATATTTAATACCGTTTAAAGTTATTTATAAGTATTATTATAATCTTAATTAATTCTTTAATAAATATTCGATATTATATAAAGTTATTTATTAATGCTAGGTAAAGGTATTCGAAAAAGGGTATTTATAAGCTAAAGGTAATAAGGTTTATAATAATACCCTTAAAGGAATTATATAAAGACGGTAAAGCTATAATAATACGCTTATAGTAGGTTTATATAAAGATAATAAAGCTATAATAATGTAACCGTTATATAAAGTAGTTTATAAAGTATATAATAGTGCCGGCTAGCTAGTAGTTTAATTCTTATATCCGGGCTAAGTTATTAAGGTTATAATTATAATAGGTTTATTTCTTTATTATACTCTATTCTAAGTTATAATTAAAAGGCTAAGTAATTTTGGAAGCCTTAATAATATACCTATATATGGTGCCTTCCTGACGTAGTGCCTTCCTGATATATTTAGTCTTAAGAGAGACAGTGGTCTGGAAAAGGGTTGGGGCGAAAGCACCAACAAGTAGGTTCTCATGATGCTGGGCAAAATTACTCTCTTCTTGCTCAAACACGCTGCATTAAGCACAGAATCGGCTGCCCCTTCGGTACTTGGAGATATCATCCATCGCGATCTTCCTGAAATAAGCAGCCAAACCCTTCACTTTAAAAGCCCAATTCCTCATTCTCATGTTGGTGATGTTACGCACGTATTTGGGTTGAGTTCTGTGCTCGCCAACCCCCCCTTACCGGTATCCCGTGTGGGCACTGCCGCGTTCAGCTGCGATGCTGCCATGTTGGTGAAGGTTGATTGTAGACATAACCTATCTGTGATCAGAATTTGACCATATCAACCTTTAGGCGATGCTAATTTTGTTGATGCAGTACCTACTTAGATATATAAAGTCCAGCTTTGCCGGAAGAGATCGGTCCGGCATAAAGATGAGTTCGAACTGAGAACAAAAGAAAGCTTCCTTTCATCTGCGATTGATCTCATGGAACTCGGCTTCAGCAATATGGGGTGTGCAACTATCTACGAGAGACGAAAATCTATTGGTATACTGGACTTGCACGATGGAGCCTGGTGCACGGCATCTAGCCCGGCTCCGGCCTATCTCTCGGCGCTCGGCTTTGGCTATCTAGGGCAGAGGGGATGAACAGCGGCGGAAACCCCACTCCGGCCGATGGCCTATCGTCCGACGTCAAAAGCAGCTAAGGGGAGACTTTTACTGTTTCCTTATAGGATACGTTGAACGAGCTTGCTTTTTACAAAGATCTAATCATGCTTATTCGAAACTCTGGTGCAGTTTTCAAGAACCTGTGCTGGCGCGGTCCGTCTGGTCATAGCCCGTCTCCGCGAGTACCAACCGCGAGATGTTACGAGCTGTCGAGGAGACACTTCAGTGCCTCACGGCCAAGGTGGATCAAGACGGCCGATATGAAAGAGACTGACCTGGCAGCTGTCAAGGTTGATGGACGGAGGCTCATGGACACACTCCACCATACTTGCAAATTCGGCACTGGCCTTAGATGGGGAAGGCAAGCATTTGCACCTGGTTCAAGTTTACACTGAGGCTTGATGGGGATCCTGTTGCCATTGCAAGTGTGCTCAACGTGCACAGAGGCTGACATATTCCGCCAATATCCAGTGCGGAGACCGAGACCGGCATGGCCCGTCTTGCGCTATCAGACACGGACAAACAAGCTCGAGACTGGTTCGTGGAAACGACGAAAGCTCTTGGTTGTTCCGTTACCGTCGATGCCATGGGCAACACGTTTGCTGTGAGGCCGGGGCGTCGAAGTGATGTTGCCCCCATCTTTGCCGGCTCTCATCTTGACACCCAGCCCGCTGCGGGCCGGTACGACGGGATCTTGGGCATTCACGCAGGTGTTGAAGTACGTCACAGAGAACTCGGGAGGATTGGTCTGCTTTGAAAGCAACTGGTCCACCAAGTAGATCTTCAACTGAAGCTGCAGGATGTTCCAAAGTCAACTTGCGGCTCGGCTCTCTTTTGCGTTGGCAACCTAGACATGAAGACAAGCTGACGATGATTCCTGCAGATGCTGAACCTGCTGCGTGATCACCAGGTGGAAACAGAGTACCCAATTGGCGTCGTGAATTGGACCAAGTATGTTAGCTGCTTGGTGACTCAAGCAAACGGGCCCCGATATGCTAACGTGGATGCGCTTGCTGCAGTGAGGAGGGAGCGAGGTTTCCAATGTCGATGAGCTCATCAGGCGTTTGGGCCGAGAAAATCCCACTCGATCAAGCACACAACCTCCAGGAAGTTGGTAGTGGGACGGCCACAATGCTTTCGGAGCTTGAGCGGATTGGGTATCTGGGCAGTGTACCAGCAAGCTACCGTTCAACACCAATGGCAGCTCACTTTGAGCTACACATCGAGCAAGGTCCGATCCTAGAAGCCCAGCAACAGAAGATAGGCGTGGTCCAAGGAGTCCAAGCATACAAATGGTTCACCATCGAGGTGGACGGAAGAGGTGAGCTGATGCTTCCAAAAACTACGTTCTGTCCCAGTCGTGAGCACTGACCCGCCCACATCAAAAGCCTCGCATACGGGCACTACTCCATTCTCCGCCCGCGCCGACGCCCTGCTCCTCGCAGCCCAGCTGATAAACCACTCCAACCGCATCGCGGCCAAGCACTCCGCTCTCGCCTCGACGGGTATCCTCACACTCTCGCCTGGTAGCGTCAACACTGTCCCTGGATACGTGCGTTTCAGCCTCGACGTGCGTGCGGCAGCAGATGAAGTAGTCGAGGCCGTGGAGGCGGAGCTGAGGCGCGACTTCGAGGTCTTTGCCCGGCGGGGATCCGTTGACGGCAGTGGTGACCCTCCGCAAAGCCAAGAGCGACTGCCGCTCTCTGTCAAGTGGACGACCGACTTTGAGAGTCCGGCCGTGCTGTTCCATCAGGACTGTATCTCTGCGGTCAGGGCGGCGGCCAAGTCTGTCCTAGGGGACGAGAAGCTTTACCGCGACATGACGAGCGGGGCCGGCCATGACAGCGTCTATGCGAGCAAGCGGTGCCCAACCTCCATGATATTCGTGCCGAGCAAGAACGGGGTGAGCCACCATCCCGAGGAGTGGACGAGCCCCGAGGACTGTGCGCTGGGAGCAGAGGTGTTGTGCCAGAGCGTGCTGAGGTACGATCGCACCATGGCTTTGAAGGGTTGAGTGGATATTTCTTGGGCTATCGTCTGTGTGACGATCCAGTTTCGGCAGTTCTCAATCGAAAGACCTGTGCTTCCACACTCAAAAACAGACCTTTCTACCTCATGCCCATCATTCATTGATTTGAGCGCCATGTGATGAGCAACTTTGAAGCAAGTTATTTCAAATGAGAGTGCTTCTTGTTATCAAATCGAGGCTGGGACAAAGGCGATTATGACGATTTCAAGGTCTGAAAAAATGGCAGCAAGCACTTGAACAATGCGGGTGCCAAGGCACAGTGCCTGGGAGATGGATGAAGTCAAGCGCACAAAGTAGAGAGTGAAAGCTGAGAAAGGATCGTGGGCGTCCTCAGAGAAAAAAAGTGGAGGGTTTAGAAAGTGGTCCACAGCACTTGAGGGAGAGCTCCTTTCGAAATCGACTCGGCACGCCTTCCATTTCAATCAAGATTTCCTTGTCTCTTGGCCATGATAGTTGCACTACCTCGTAGATGAAAAACCTGGATATTTTTTTAAGGTAGTCATAGACTTAGATGATCTTTGATCAGTGAGGCAAAGATCTAGTGAGTTTGTAGCACTCAATGGGCCACGTTGCTTATCTCCATTTCTTCAGCAAATACTCAGCCTTATTTGCTCCAGCAGCAAAATCAGCATTGCAAGGACTTAGGGTGGCAGGGGGCTCATGTGGCGGTCAACTATGAACGTTAAACATAGTACTCCATGTTTCCAAGAAAACCAGCCACGCAGCCTTGTGTTTCCTCATCGCAGGGGGGCATTCCAAAACAAGAGCTGCGCAGTGGGCAAAACTATATATCAAGGATTAAGCATTCCAGGCTGCCTAGTTAAATTGATTTAAACCGACTGTATAGTTGTGCAGGTTGGTAGGGTAGCACAAGAGCTATTATCAGCAGTCACATTGGAGGACTAGTATATAATATAACAAGCCTCTTAAGGCCCATTACCAGCTAGCCCTACTATAATAAATTCTAAATAACAATAATCTAGAATATACCTATTTTGCTATTACCACGTATATATATTATAAGCCCTATTAACACTAATTAGTAGTTACTAAACTATAAATCTATAAAGTAAATAAAATATATTATATAATAATTCCTTATACTTTAAATATATATTTCGTTATATAGCTATATACTATATAGCGAAAATCGTTTTAATAAGCCTCTTTAAAATAATTAAACTTCTTAAATAATACTTATAAAAATTAACTAATAATTTAACTTTCCTTATAGCTTATAGCTATATATTTATTAAAAAAATTGTAAGATATATATTATATACGCTTAAAAATTACTTTTAAAACTTAAAACCTTTAAATTTAAAAAAAGTAGTTATATAACTATATATTAATAACTTTACTTATTACTATTTAAGCTACTAATATTTCCTTTATATAAACTATTAATAAACTATTAATTTATATATTATTATTAACTCTTATTTTATTAATTTAATTATTAAGATATAACTATTATTTCTATTTAATATTTAATAAAATAATATATAAACCCCTTTATATTAATTAAAACTATTTCTATATCGATTTATATAACTATTATTACTTTTAAATATTTAATAAATTAAACTTTATTACTTTTATATTAATTTATTATTACCTTATAAACCTATTTTTTAATAAAATATAAATCTAAATAAGTATTATTACTATTTAATATTTTACTTTAAAATAAAAAGATTATATAAATATTAACTTAAATATTAAGAAATAATATTTATTTAATTAAATATAGCTAGTAATATATTAAAAGATTAAAATAACTTAAACTTTATAAAAGGCTATAAATTTAAAAATTTATTTAAAACTACTTCTTTAAATTTAATATATAAAAAACTTCTCTCCTAAGTATAAGGTTAAAAGACCTATAATTATATTTTTTTAAACTAAATTTTATTTAACTATATTATATTTCTATAACTAAGCTTTATCTCTCTAATTTATCTAAATAAAAGGCGATAAACTTATCTATTTCTTTAAAATAAACCTCGTATATCTTTAAAGTAATAATAAATATATCGATTTATTTAAATAAGGAAAGTTTTTTATTTTTACGCTCCTTTATATTAGTAAGAAAACCTTTTACTTAAGTAAAAATTTACTTATTATAAATAGAGTTTATTTCTATAGCTATTTATAACATTATAGGCAGAGCTATTAGATTTATATATTTAGATATTATGCTTAGTAATAGAATATAGTAGCCTTACCTAGGTCTTAAGCGTATATAAGTGCTAGTTTAAGCTTAATTAGTAGTTGTTTTAGTTTCGGCTAAATAATTGCTTTTAAGTAGTCTTATAATATAGCGGAAAAGGTTATATCGCTCGGTTTCGCTAGATAGGTATATGTTTATAAAGCAGAGCAGAGCTAGAACCTTAGTTAAAGCAATAGCGGCTTTTTAACGTCGCCTATTTCGAGCAACTTATATTTAAAGGCCTAAGTCACACGGCGATAGCACTTTCGTATACTAGTAGTGCTTAACGGCGTTAAACTAGCTTATAGCCTACGATAGCTTTAACCTTAACGCTTATTAATAGTACCGGCGCAAATAGGCGCGGCCTAACGCTATAGCTATTAGTATAGAATAGCGGCTTTTAACTATAGACGGGCTTATAAAAGATTAATAAGTTATTATAAAAAGTTTTATATAGTAAAACTTACTATATTAATTTAAAAAATATATTATACCTTATCCTTCTTAGATATTTATTATCGTTCTAGCTTAATAAAGGAACTTAAATAAATAAAATAATCGATATATAAAAAACTTATTAATATTAAACTATAATTTATATTACTTAATAAAAATAAATTAATAATATACCTTATTATATATTTAGCGAATATACTTTTAAGCTATATTTAATAAGCACTTTTTAATAATAACTTATTTTATATATATTAAAAGAATTATAATTAATAGATATAGAAAATATTTATTAAACTATTAATACCTTATTAATAAATATTAAAAACTTTTTTATATATAAAAGATATATATATAAAACGAAATAATTTACCTATAATATTATAATTATATTAATTAATATAAATAAAAGATAAATTATTTTAAAATATAAATAAACTTTATAATATTACCTTTTTTTTAAATTAAAGATAAATAAAGTTTATAATAAATTCCTATATTAACCTTAACTACCCCTTATTATTAAAAATATATTAAATTTACTTAAACCTTTTAAATTATTTAAACCTTTTATATTATTAAATATATTATTATTATTTAACCTTATAAATAATAATTTACCTTTAGCTTTATTTACTAAATAACTTTTATTATAGCTTAATATTTTATAGCTATTAATTAAAATATTAGTATTATTTTAATTTAATTAAAATTAATAAAATTTATTATACTTAATATAACTATAATAGTTTAATTAATATTTAATATAACTATTTATACTTAAATATAACCTATATATATATTTACCCCTTTAATATATAAAAAATTAATAGCTTAACCTTATTAAATTAATATAATTTATTAAAACTTTTAAGCGGGAATAAAAGTATATTAAGGATTTATATAACTTATTAAATAATAAAATAAAAATATTTTTTAATATTTATTTTTATATTAAAATTTATTTAAATTAACTTTATATAATATTTTCTTAAATACTTAAAAATTATATAAAATATTATTACCCTTATTATATAAATAAAATTAATA
>JALPVH010000515.1:0-23603 GCA_023242295.1 Diaporthe ilicicola | reverse complement strand
AAATAAAAATATTTTATAATAATAGCTTTATATAATAAATTATATTATTATTTAAATATTATATTTTATTTTAAAGTATCTTTAAATAATTAAGCTTTTAAATAATATAATATTTATAACTTTATTAAGTTTTAATATATTATTACTTTAAATAATAATAAATAATTAATATAAAACTTAATACCGATTTTATTAATTTCCTTATAATTAATAAAAAAGAATCGAATAATATTATTATTAGTTTAATAAAAATATTTAATATTTAAAACCTTTTAATTAATTAAAACCGCTTAATATTTATCTTAAAAACTTTAAAAGATATATCTTTTTATAAAACGCTAAAAGATTAAATAAATATATAAACTATTTAAATTTTATTTTTATTAATATTATTTTAAAAATAAATTATAAGCTTAACCTTTAATATAATAAAAAAAAGTTACTTTATTAATATAGCTTATTATTTCTTAAATAATCTTTTTAACTATTTTATAAAAGCTTTAATATATAAAAAATTTATATTTATTAATAAAAAACTTAACTTTATATTTAAAGATATATTAATAATTTATAGCCTTTAAAGCTTAATAGCTAAATATATATTTTAATTAATATATAAAGTATTTAAATAATCTTTTATATTAATAATTAAAATATTAAAATAAAGTAATTTAATATAATAATTTTAATAAGTTTAATATTTTAATTTAAACATAAATAATTTAATTATATAACTATTAATTAATATAATAAGTTATATTAAATAATATTATAATATATTTTAAATTAATAATTATATTATTTTTTTTTTTAATTTTAATTATTTATTAACGGTATTTTTAATATAAATATAAATTAAAAATTAATTTTATTTATAAGTTAACTTTTAAGCTTAAAATTATTTTAAACCTTTTTTAAATTAACTTTAAAAACTTAAATTTAAAGATATATAACTTAAAATAACTTATAATAACTTTTCTTTAATATTATTAAATAACTTATAATAATTTATTAAACTTTTTTATAATTTTATTACTTTAAAACTTATAAATAATATAATTAAAAAATAATTATATTTTTATCTTTATATTTATAAAAATAATATTATAATTTAAAATAACTTATATTAACTTTTCTTTATTATTATTAATTATTAAATTAAAAAAGTGTTAATATAAATATATACCTTTTTATTATTTTTATTTTTAATTAATAACTTATTTAAATAATTTTTAAAAATTAAAAACTTAAAAATTATTTAATAATTAATTAATATTATTTTTTTAATTAATATTATAATTTAAAAAGTAAAATACTTTAAATTATATATTAATAACGGTAATTACTTTAATAATAATAAAAATAATTTACCCTATTATAATAAAATTATAAAAAATAAACTACTTTAAATTTAAAAATATTATTTTATTAATATAGCTATTAACTTCTTTAATAAACCTTTAACTATTAAAGTAAAATAAAATTAAAATAAAGCTATTTTTTAAAGATTTATTATTAAAAAAATAATAAGTTAAGCTATTAATAAATAATATACTTTAAAACCTTAATATTATTCTTTTTATTAAATAAATTTATATTAATAAAATTAAATAAGCGCCGCTTAATATAATTTTTAATATTAATATATATAAAAATAGCTTTTAATTTATTTAATATAGCTATAAAGGTTTTTAAACTTAAGTAAAAAAAGTATTAAAAGTTTTATAAAATATAATTATATATTTTATTTATTTTAATATATTTAGTTTAAAATATATTAATATATTAATAAAGATATATTTTAAAACTATATTATTTAAGCTTTAAACTTATATTTTTAGCCTCTTTTTACTTAATTAATATATAAATATTCTTTATATTTAAAAAGCTTAAGCTAATATACCGCTTATCTTTTAACTTACCGCTTAAATTAAGTAAACTTTAAAGCTAAAGCTTAAGATTAAGCTAAAGCTTAAAATCGAGCTAAAGCTTAAGATTAAGTTAAAACTTAAAATCTTACTTAAGTATAAAGTTATTAAAATTATTAATAATAATAATAATGCTTTACCTTTAAATATTAAATCTATAAAACTTAATAAGTAATAACCCTTTTATATTAAAAAGTTTTTTAAAATTATTTAAAACGTTACTTTTACTATTAATAATAACTTTAAGCTTATTAGAAAAAATAAACTTAATATTAAATTAAAGCTATATAAAATTAATCTTAACCTTTTAAAAAAAGCTTTAATTTTTTTTAATATTAATCTTAATAATAAGAATAAATACTTTATTTAAAAAATAAAAAAGCTTTTTTATATTTAATAAATTTATATTATATATATAATATTTAAAAACCTAATTATTATTAATATAAATAAGCTTTATATCGGCTTAAATATTAAATATAATAAAATTAGGTTAATATTACTATACCTTTATATAAAAGCTTATTACCTTATATTTAATAATAAGGTTAATAATAAATAAGAAATTAAGAAGCTAAATTAATATTTTTAAAAAGGTTATTAAAAGCGCTACTTAATATAAAATTCTTATATAATTTAATACTTATATTTTTAAAATAAAGCTATTTAAAATATTTTCGGCTATATAATTAATCTCCTTATCCTTATTATTAGTTTTTTAAATTTAAGAGATATATAAAGGTTAAAGCTAAAAAAGTTATATAGTAATTTTAAAAAGAAAATTTAATTCTTAAAATACTTTTACCTTTATAAAAGGCTAACGCCCGGTAATAATTTAAATAATTCCTATTAAATAAAGATAATTATATAAAAGATAAAAGGGTTTATAAATAAGGATTTAAATAATACCTTTAATATTAAAAATAAATTAATATATAATATATTCTTTATTAATAATAGGATAGCCGGTAAGCTATTAAAAAAGTTTAAATTTTAAAATAGCGTATTATAAGCTATATTTAATATTATTATTATAAATAAAATATAAAATTATAAAGATAATAAAACCTTA
Source organism: Diaporthe ilicicola (assembly GCA_023242295.1). NCBI lineage: Eukaryota > Fungi > Ascomycota > Sordariomycetes > Diaporthales > Diaporthaceae > Diaporthe > Diaporthe ilicicola. The sequence goes on along the minus strand of JALPVH010000515.1, from coordinate 20,603 downwards.
AAAATAATTATATATAAGGCTTTAAATATAATTTAATATATTAGCTATAACTTTATTACCTTATTTATATTTTATAATATAATTATTAAAAAAGGGCTAAGTTTTTAAAGGGTATTAATAAAATATTATAAAAAGTAATAAAAGTTTTTTAATAGTTTTATAAATTTTAAGTTATACTTTAAAATTAAATTTAAAAAATAACTTATAATCTTAATAAAAAATCGATATAAATATTTTATAAAACTTTATAAATAGCTTATTTATACTTATATATATAAATCTATAATTAAAAATAAAATTAAGATAAAAATAAATATAATTTAAAAATATTTTAAACCCTTTATTAAATCCCTTTATTAAAATAAAATATAGCGTAAAAAGATATTTAATAAATTATTAAAATTTAATTAAAAGAATTTTAAAATTATTTTACTTAATAATAATAAAATAAAGAATATAAAAAAGCGTTTTATAATATTTATAAATACTTTTATTATTAAAAAGTTTAATTAAAAAAAAAGAATTAAAAAAAGAGAAAGGCTTAAGCCTTTAAAAATAATAATATATTTAATAAAAAAAAGCTTATTAAGTATAATATAATTAAAATATAAATATAAATATAGAAATTTATTAAATATATAAATAATATATAGCTATAACTTTTATATACTTTATTATATTTTTACCTTTTAGTTTTATAATAAAATAAGTTAATTATAGATAAAATATTTAATTTCTTTAATTATTAAAATATCTTTATAAGGCTTTAAATTAAGTTAAAAAAAAACTTATTAATAAAGTATATTTATATTATAAGATTTAATAAATAGGAATTTTATAAATATATAGAAAAGCTTTAAAAGAATAGCTTTAAACTATTTAAACTTTAAAATAAAATTAATAAAGTAATAGCTAATATTAATTTAAAAATTAAGCTATAAAATAATCTTTATAAAGCGTAATATATACTTATCTTTATTAATTATACTATTAATATTATTATAATATATTATACTTTAATTATAAATAAATAATTATATAAAAAGATTTAGCTAATTTTATTTATCTCCGGTATTATTAATATAAAAAGATAAAAGATAATAAAAAAAATAGTTTAATATAATAATAAAGGTAATTAAATTAAGATTTTTATTATTATATTAAACCTAATAATAAAAAGCTTTAATTTTTAATATTTAAATATTATTATTTTTATAAAAATATTAATTATACTAATAAAATACCTTTAAGTTATAAAACATATATATTATATAGGGTAAAAGATAAAAATTAATATTATTAAAATATATAATAAAAAAAACCTTTTAAAAATAAATATTTTTAAGGTATTAATAGGTAAAAAGGTAATATTAAAGTATATTTATAATATTAAATTATTTTAAATTAGCATTTAAATAAAGCTTAAATTAATATTAATAAAAATTAAAATAATAGCTTAAGAAATTAATTTTATAATAAAAATATATAGTATTATAAAAAAAAGGCTTTAATAAATCTTTAAGCTTTTAAAATAAACTTTAATAGCTTAAGAAAAAATATATAGGTAAAAACTCTTAAAGATAAGCTTTTTTAAATTATAATAATAATTAATTATTAATTACCCTTAAAATTATTTTATATTTAAACTAGTATAAATAGATTTAAGAAATAAATATTTTTATATATAAATTAAAGCGGTTTATTATAAATTAATATTAAATATATTAATTAAAATCTAATATTATAAATATATAATATCGAAATTATATATTTACCGGCTTAATATTATTATTTTACTTCGATATTAATTATATATTAAAATATATCTCTTTATTTATAATATATAACCCCTTTAGCTTATTATAACTATTATTATAAGATATAGCTATAATATTATTATTTATTTAGCTATATAAATAATTAAAATTAAAATAAAAGCGGTAAATATATTTTATATTTAGTTTAAGTTAAGCTTATATAGCCCGATAATATATTAAAGTTATTAGTAATAATATATTAAACTATAAGCTATATTAAATCCGGTATATTAATTAAACGGCTATTATAATATTATTATATTTATAGTAGTTAAATAAAAAATAAATAATAGGGCTATATAAAGAAACCTTATATAATACCTTTAAGCCGGTAAAGGGAAATAATTTATAATTATATTATTTTTAATATAAAAATTATTAATAAAATTTAATAATCTTAAAGCCTATTTATTTATAAAAAATATTAAATACTTTATTAAAAGAATTAAAAAATAAATTAATAATTTTAAAATTTAAATTAAAGCTTTTAAATAAAGGTTTTTATAATATATTAATAATAGATATATATATAAAAAATAAATTAATATAAAATACTTTATTATAAAGATAGCTATATTATTTATAAAACTAAGTATTATAAGCTATATACCGGGCTATTAATATAGAATAATATTATTTAAGAATATTATATTTTTAAAAGTTAAAGAAAATATCGAATTATAAATTAAAATAAAAGTATATTTTAAATATTTTACTAATATTTATTATAATAACTATATTATAATAATTATATTACTTAAATAATATTATAAAATAATAATATTACCTTTACCCTTATATAAAGCTATTTTAATATTTTAATTATTATTAAAAAAGGTATTAAATATTATATAATAAGTAAAATTTTAAAGGGAAAAGGTATAAAGATAATATATTAGCAGGTAATAATATTACTTAAGCTTTATTATAAGGTTATTTTAATATTTTAATTAAGGTTAAATAAATATATTAAGTTTTATATAATAAAGAAAGTTTTAAAATAAAATAGTATTAAATTAATAGAAAGGGGGGGGGTAATATAAAAATATTAATATAAGTATATATAATGCCGAATAATATAGTAATATTATACCTTTATATAATTAAAAACGAAAAAGTTAAAAAATAATATAAAATTAGCTTTAATAATTATATATATAAGCTATATATTATAACTTATACCTTAACTTTACCGCTTATATTATTTATATTATATTTATTACTTTTATTATTATTACTATTATAAAGTTCTTTAAATAATCTTTAATAGTATTTAATATTTTTATAACTATTATTAAATAGCTAAAAACTAAAGCGCTTCTATTTAGCTTTATTAATACCGCCCTTTTTAAAAGCTTATTAAATAGCCTTTTCGGTTAACTTATAAGCTAGGTTATCTATAAAATTATAAATTAATTAGCTATTATAAAGAGTATTCTACTAAAAATAAAAAATATTTATTATATAGTTATATAATATATAGCTATTATTATCTTAAGCCTGCTATATAAAGATTATAATAACTTTATTAAAAGCGGTTATTAAACCTTAGCTATTATTATACTTATAAGAAAAGAGGTTAAATATAATTATCTATATAAATTATTACTATATATAAAGCTAAAATATAAAGAAAAATAACTTTATAATAATTAAATAAGCTAATTATTAAATTAAAAAAATAATAATACTTATTAAGCTTATTATTATTATTCTTATCCTTTTTACCGGAAAATTTAATAAAGTTATTAATAATTACCGGGTTATATAATATATTATTATATATAGGGTATATATTATCGGCTCTTTATAATATTTATTATTATTAATTATTATTTTAGCTAAAACTATAAGCTAGAAAACTTATTATATAAATATTAAAAAGGGCTTTAAGATTTATTAATATAAGATATTAGTTTTTTAAGTTTAAGGGATATATATACTTTACTTTTAAAGCTTATAAGATAAGCTTAGCCGCTATAAAAATTAAAGATATATAATAGCTACTTTAATTAAATTTAAAATAACTTCTATAATTAAATTTAAAATAGCTTTTTTAATTAAATTAAAAGCCTTAATTATTATTAATATTAAAGCCTTAATAAAAGCCCTACTATTAATTAAATTTAAACTAGCTACTATAAGATAGCTAACTAGCGTTAACGCTTTTATTAAGTAAAAAGGGCTAGGTATTAATATATTAAAGCGCGTTATTAATAGCTTATTTAAATTACTACTTTAAACGCTACCGCTTTCTTTATAATTATTATAACTATCAGGCCTATTATAGCTTATCGATATAGCTAGATTAATAAAGGCCTTTATAATTATTATTATTATTAAGAAATATTTTAATTAATTTAAGGTGCCTTATTTTATATAATAAATAAAAGATAGCTAAGTAAAAAGGTATAAAAATATAAAAGGGATAAGTTAGCTTATTAAATTTATAAAAAAAGTTAAATATAAAAGCTAAATATAAAAAGTAAATAAATAAAATTAAAAATATTTAAAAGGTTATTAAAATTATAAAAAAAATTAATATTAAGGAAATAAAGCGTATAAATAAAATAAATTAGCTAGCTAAATTAAGCTAATTTAAAAGCTTTAAGCCTTATATATAAAAAATAAAAAAATAGTAAATAAGTAAAAGGATTTAAAAAATAATAATAGAAAAGGTAAATATTAAAGTATTTAAATAATATATAAGTTAAATAAAAGGTTAAAATAATTATTTTATTAAAAAAAGGCTTTAAATAATATAAGTATAATATTAAAAATTTAAAAATTTATAAATAACCTCTTTTATAAAAATATTAAAAATAAAGTATAATAAAAGATAAATAATAATAAATTTATTAATTAATAATAAATAAATAAAGTAAAGGGTTAAAAGAATATTTTTATAAAAAAGGTATATTAAATAATATAAATATATTATTAAAAATTTAAAAAGTAATAAGGGATATTTTTAAAAAAGAAAAGGTTTTAATAATATAAATATAATATTAAAAATTTAAAAAGTAATAATTTACCTTTTTAAAAAAGGTATTATAAATAAAGTATAATAAAAGGTAAATAATAATAAACTTATTATTTAATAAAAAATAAATAAAATAAAAGGTTAAAAAAATATTTTTATAAAAAAAAGGCTTTAAATAATATAAATATAAAATTAAAAATTTAAAAGGTAATAAATAGCTTTTTCTATAAGGGTATTAAAGATATAATATAATAAAAGGTAAAGATAAATATATTTATTAATTAAGCTAAAAAATAATAATAATTAAAAATATAAAGTTAAATAAAAAAAAATATTTATATTAATTTTTACTTTAAGCTATATTTTAATAAAAGCTTAAGGGTTATAAAGTTATTATAATATTAATACCTTATTTTTTAAAGCTATTATTTAATAAATAATAAATTTATTATTAAAATAAAAAAGGTATTATTTTTTTCCTATTTATATATAAAAGTATTATTTATAAGTAATTTAAATATAATAACTAATTATAATTCTTAATTAATTAAATAAAATAAGTTATAAATAAAAAATAAAAAAAGGTAAAAAAGGGGTAAAAGAGTAATTAATAAATAATAATAAAAACTAGCTATAAATAAAAAAGGAAAAAAGAGCGGCTAACTTATAATACTTTATTTAGCTATAATTTAATAACTTAACTATTTATTATAGCTTTAAACTTTTTTAAATTTCCTATTTAGCTATTTATAATTAAGCTTCTAGATAATAACTTATATAACTATTTTAGCTTAAGCTATTAATAGCTATCTTTTAATATTTTAAGCCTTATCTTTTAAAAGATATAAATTTAATTTATTAAACTTAGGATTAAAATATATATTAATTATTTAAAAAGCTATAATTAAATATCCTTAAATTAAAGATAGCTTATATAACTTCCTTTTTAATAAAAGTTATATTTATACTTTTTATTAAATTTAATTATATTTAGCTTTTTTAACCTTATTAAACTAATATACCTTTTTATTTACTTTTTTAAAACTTAAGCTATTTATAGTTAAGCTTTTATATATTAGCTTATATAACTATTTTAACTTAAGCTATTAATAGCTAACCTTTAAAGTTTTAAAGCCTTATAGCTTAAATATTATAAATTTAATTTATTAAACTTAAGCCTATTTTTTTTTTTAGAAATTTAAAATATATATTAATTATATAAAAAGCTATAATCGGGTATTTTTAAATTAAAAGTAGCTTATATAACTTCTTTTCTTATTAATTAAAGTTATATTTTTACTTTTTCTTATATTTAATTTTATTTAGCCTTATTAACCTTAATAAGCTAATATAGCCTTTTATATTTATAAGAATTAAATTATAAATAAATAATATACTTTAACTTAATTAATTTATATTTATTTTAAAATTACTCTTTTTTATATTACTATATTTAAATATTATATTTAATTACTTTAAGCTTATTATTTTTATTATATTATTAAATAATATAATAATAAAAGTAAAGTTTAATATAGCTTAAAATAATAATATTAATTATATATTTATAATTATTAATATTACCGGTAATATAACTATTTATATTTAATTAGTAATAGCTTTTATTATAGCTAATAAAATTAATTAATAATTTTAAAACTTTAAAATTATAAGGAACTTATATATAAAAATATTAACCGATATTAATATTATAATATAAATTTTATAATAATATAAGATAATTATTAAACTTATAGCTTATAAAGGCTATATAATAAATTAAAATAAATATATTAGTTATAAAAAGTTTTTAATTAATTTTAATCTATATAGCTTAAAGATATTAAGAAATATAATAAAAGTATTTATAATAAAGTTATATAAGCTATATAAGTTAGCTTTTTAATTATTAATAAAATAAAAAAGCGGCTATAATATAAGCTTATAAGCGTTATAATTAAAATATATAAAGCGGCTATAAAGATTTTTAATAATTTTAAAACTTAATATAAGTTAATTATAAATAATATTATCCCTTTAAAAATAAAAACTATTATAAGTTTATTTAGCTTATTTATTAATTATATTAATATATAGCTACTAATTTATATATATTTAATATATAGCTATTTTTAATTATAGAGTATAATAATTTAAATTAAAAGCTTTAATATTTAAAAAAAGTTTTTTTATTTAGTAAAAAAATAAATATTTAAATAAAATAAGCTATATATTAATTAAATAAATAAAAGAAATATATTTTTTTTTATATTTAATATAAAATATAAATTATACCTTTTTTTTTAAAAGGGGGGGCTATAAATTACTATTTAATTATAACTTATATTAATTTTACTTTAAGGTATAAAGGCGCTATAATTAATATTTTTATATATAAGCACTTATTATTTTATTATAGCTTATCTATTAAAGTTATATTATTTTACTTTTATTTAGCTATTATACTTTTATAGCCCTATTATTATTTAAATATTTAATAGCTACCTTATTATAAATTAATTATAGCTTAGCTATTAAGTTATTACTTTTTTTCTTACCTTTTAACCTTTACTTTATAAATACCTTTTTATTTACCTTTTTTCTTTTATAATTATATATTATTTAGGCTTATTATTACCTTAACGCTAATTAACTTTAATAATATATCGGCTTTTTTAAAAGGCTTTCTTTTTTATAAGGTTTTTATTAATATAAATATTTATCTTTAATAATAAGTTTTAAAGCTAAAGCGTTTATTATAAAAAGTTTTTAACTTTTAATAAGTATTTAAATATAAGTTATTAAAAGCTATAATAATAATTACTTTTTAAGTTTAAAAGATATTATAAAAACCTTTTAGCCTTTTTATATTATTATTACCTTTAAGCTAACCTTTAATAAGCTATAATTTAAATTTATTAAAGTTAAATATTTTAAATATCTCTTTAATATCTTTTATAATCTATATTATTAATAACCTCTTATTATTATTATTTTTTTAATATTAATATTTCTTTTTTTCTTATTTATTTTCCTTTTTCTTCTTTTATTTTATTATTAATATTAATACCTTATATAGCTATAAAAACCCTATAGCTTTTAAGCTATTTATTTATTATTTAACTTATTACTTATTACTACTTAATTATATAAAATTTATAAGGTAAAGCTTTTATAATTTATTATATATAAAAGTAAAGGGTAATATTTAAGCTTAATATATAGGATAAATTACTCTTTTTTATAATTAAATTTAAACCTTATTATTAAATTATAATTATAAGATAAATTAAACTTATATACTTATCTTTTTAAAAATAATATTTTTAAAATTATATAAAATATAAATATAATAACTAATATTAAATAATAAATTAATATTATAAATAAGATATCGGTATTAAAAAAAGTATATTAAAAAATATTAACTTAATCTTTAATAAATAATATTATCTTAATAATAATATAAATATATAATTTAATATAAAGCTTATATTAATTTACTTATAATATCTACTAAGTTTAATAGTTTTATAATAAGCTTAAAAAGCTTATTACTATATAAAAGGCTTTAATATATAATAAAAAGATTTTATTACTATAAGGTTATATATAGCTAATATATATTATTTATAAATATAGCTTAAAGTAGCTATAAACTTAATATTAAGGTTTAAATAGTTATTAAATATTATATTATTAATAAATTATAACTTAATTAATAAAAATAAGTATATAAATACTTATTAATATAAGTATTATTATATTAATATAATAAAGTTAAATTTCTAGTTAGCTATAGCTTAACTTATAAAGTTTTTAATATTAAGTAATTTAAAGACTTATAAAGTAATAAATTTAAAAAAAACTTATATATATTTAAAAGATAACGGCTTATACCTTTCTCTTTTTTTATATTATAAATAATAATTAATATAAAAATAGTATATTAAGCTTATTAATTAAAGGTAAATATACTTTAATATATAATTTATAATATTTAAAATATAATTATTTTTATAAAGGTAAATTTTATTAGTTTTTATTATTTTATATTCTTTATATTATTAATATAAACTTTAAAATAAAGAAGGATTTTATAACTTAGTAAATAAGCTTTATAGAAAAGAAATATAATATTTTTAAAAAAAAACTTTATTTTTAAGCTTTTAAAATAAACTTTAATAACCTTATAAAATAATAAATAATATTATTAAAATAATTAGTTTACCTTAAACTAGAAATTTAAATAATAATATTATATCGCTTAGCTATAATTAAACTATTAATACTATTTTTAAAAAAAGAAAAAGAAAAAAAAATAGTTATTATAAGTTTTTAAAAAACTATTTATATAATATTTTAAAATCTTTTTAAATAATCCGATATAAATTAAAAATAATTTAAGTTAAACTATAATATTATATATAATATTTAATATATTAACCTTTATATAATATAATATAGCTATAAATTAATTTTATTTTACTTTAATATATATAAAAAATAATTTAATTTTAATATTTTTAATATAATACGGCTAAGGCTATAAATAATAAAATTAAATATATAAAATCTTATTAATAAAATAATATTTTAATTTATATAAATTATTCTTTTATATTATAATATAAAACTTTAAACCTTTTAACCTTAAATTCTTTATTAATATTAATATTATAAACTAATATTATTATTAATCGAATAATAGCTAATAAATTAAAAATAAAAACTAATAAGATATATAATTAATAATAAAATAATAATTACTATATTCTTTTATTATCTTTAATTTATTTACCTTATCTTATTTTATAATTAAACCTTTTTATTAAAGTTATAATATATTATTATATTTATATTTATATTTATATTTATATTTATATTTATATTTATATTTATATTATTATATTTTATATTTTTATATTATAAATATATTATAATATAAATATAACTTTATAAATAAAATTATATAACTTTAAAAAATAAAATAGTATATTATATAAATTTAACTTAAATTATAATATATTTAGCCTTTTATAATTTAATTTCTATATAAAGATATAAATACTATTATTAAGCTCGGGGCCGGGCTAATTAGCTTAGCCGCTTAGCTAAATAGCTTAATAGTTTTAAGCCTTATATTAATATTTATATCTTTATTTAAAAATTAAAAAAAAGAAAACTAAATATAGTGTTTTAAAAGGTTAAGTTAAATTTATATAATATATTATTTTATTCTTAAAGTTATATAGTTCTATTTATAAAATTATATTTATATTTATATTTATATTTATATTTATATTTATATTTATATTTATATTTATATTTATATTTATATTTATATTTATATTTACTATATTATTTATATTTTTAATACTTTATTTTCTATTAATGCTATTAAAGATACCTTTAATACCCCTTTTTATTATACCCTTAAAGTTAATTTATAATTAAGCGATATTTTAATAATTTACTTTAAAAGTATATATAATTATTAATATTATAAATTATATAAGTTATTAAAAATAGCGGTTTATAGCACATTATTAATATAGGCGTATTAAAAAGGGGTTACTTTAATTATTTATATTAATATTAATAAAAAAAAGCTTAATTATTAAAAAAAAAGGGGCATTAATAAACTAATAAAATAATATAATAAATATAAAGTAAATATAATTAAATTATTATTAAAACTTATATAATTATTTATAATTATTAATAATTATATATAATTTAATAATAATTAATTTAATAATAATTATTATTATTACCTTTTATTTACTAAATAAATATAATATAAATACTTATAAGTAAACCGTAATATAGCTATTTAAGGTTTAAATTAATAATTATAGTTTTTTTAATTTAAATAATAAATTAAATTTAATATAAAGTAGTTTTTACCTTTTAAACGTTAATAAATACTTTTTACTATATTATTTATAACCGCCCTTAAAGCTTTATTAAATTTATTAAAATAATATAAGTTATTATATTTTTTTAAATTATATAATAATTACTATTTATTATTATTAACTTTAGCTTTTTAATTTTTATTTATTTAATTTATATTATAATAAATTAAACCCTAAACGCTTATAATATTTAATTAAAACCTTTTTAAATTATATTATCTCTTTATTTAAAAAATATAATTAAAATTCTACCTACTTTTTTTATATTTTAACTATCCTTTTTAATATTTATATTTTTCTATTTATAAATACCCTAGCCTTTCTTTAAAATTAAAATTTTAATATATTTTACCTTTATTATTACTGCTACTTTTAACCTTTTTTTATTTTTATTATAATAATAAAAGTTTTATTAGCTTAATTTATTTAGCTAATAACCTTTTTTAAATTAAAACTTTTTATTTTTCTTTTATTAAATACCGGATTTTTAATCGCTTTATTTTCTTTACTTTATCCTTTAAACTTAAATATTTATATATTAAAACTTATCCGGATTACTTATATATTTCTTTTACTTTTATAATTAATTAGAATTATTTTAAATTTATTATTTATCTTTATTACTAATTTTTAAACCTTTAACTTAATTATAATAAATAATAGCTTAAAACTATATAGCATTTATTAAATATCTATAGAAATAGCAATAGTTAGCTGCGGCGGATGTGGTAGATTAGTTAGCCGCAACCCGTTAGCCCGATAGATAATCCGGCCGAAACGCTTTCTATAGACTAGCTTATAGCTATTACCCTTTTAGCAATAGCTTTAATCTAATAATAATTAAGAATCTAGTTAATCGAGTTATTTCTACCTACTATTTTTATTTATATATATATACCCTAGCCTAACTAATACTAATTAATAATTGCTTAATAATCCCTAATAGTAAGGTTAAAAAGGTAAACTTTAATCGTTATTAACTATAGGCTTATTATTATTAGCTCCGATTTATGCTAATTAAGTAACGATTTCTATACTAAAATTATAATATTTCTAAGTTTGATAGCTATTACCTATATCCAGAAGATATTAAAATTAGCTGTTAGCTACCGTTTATAACTATTATTAAATTCCCTTATATAAGAAAATTACTAACGAGAATATTTATAACCTCCGGTATACTTTATTATGCTTACCCTTTTTATTATCGACCTTCTTTTAATAAGCTTCTCCTTTTAATCGATTTATTAAGTAGCTATTATAGTTATATATTATAATCCCTCTCTTTTTTAACCTTTTTCTTAGCTTAAGCTAAAAAGAATGCTATAATCGAAAGTGCCCTTTCCCTTAACCCTTCCTTTTTTAAATACTCCCTTAACCCTCCCTTTCTTTAGCCCTTTTTCCTTATCTTTATAGTAAGTATAGATCGAAACCCTTAAAAGCCTAAAACTAAAAAGAAACCCTAATTAGTATAAAAACCCTATTTTCCCTTATATAAAGTATATTATAGGTTAGCCGGAAAAGTAACTAATTTAATTTTATTAAATAGTTTATAGCGCTTAAAATGTATTTAAGATAATTTAGCTGGTATTACTACCTAGTTTATCTTTACTATATTAATACGCCCTTAAAACCCGGAATTACTATTTCTATATAAATTTAACTAAGAACTTTATTATATTTTATACTTTTTCTATAACTTATACCTTTCTTTATTATTATTTACTTTATTTATTTTCCTTTTCTTTATTATTATTAGTATTATAAGCATTAATACTATTATTATTGCCGATAATAATAGCAATAAAAATATTACAGTAAATTTTATTTATTTTTTCTTTCCCTTAAATAACTGCCCTTTTCTTTAAATAACTGGCGGCAGCTATTGCTAACTATTATTTCCCTTAATTAATTTAGGAAAGGAATAACTTTATTAATTAAACTATATAATAATACTTCCGCTTACCGAAAATTATTATCCGAGGGTAAATAATTTATTAAGCCGGTTATAAGCCGTAGTAATAAGTATTATAATATTCTTTAAAAATAAAAAACTCTAAAAATATTTTCTTTTAAAATATTTATAAATCCTGCCTATAGTAAATAGGAAGAGGTATATATATAAAAACTTAAAAGGGCTTACCTAAAGGTTAAATTCCTTAAATAGAAAGTTATAAACCCTACCCTTATTAATTCGATTATAAAATTAAAAGAAAGATCCTTTATAAAGCTTACTATATACCTTACTTATAAGGTAGATATATTTTAGGAAAGTAAGGCCGTTAATAATATTCTCCTTATCTACTTTTAAAGTAATTTTAAGGATTAAATTATAAAGATATTCGGTATTATTAAATTATAATAGATTTATAAATTAAAAGCAGTTTTTCGAAAAGAAGAAATTTACCCGGGAGTAAATAACAAGAGGATTAAAAAGTAATTTTATAACCTACTCTTTTTTAAAATAAGCCCCGAATAAAAAGATATAAAACTTTAAGGTATAGCAAGAATAAATAAAGATTTATATTTCTTTTAAAAATAATAATAAATATCTCTTAATATAAAAAACGATTAAGCCTTATATAACCCGGAATAACTTATTGCCTTTATTAAGAATTAATCTTAACCTTAACCGGTATTTAGCCTTTTTTATAAAACTAACCTAAAGGCGTTTCTACCTTTTTAATAGCCGGGGAACGGCCCTTTATTATCTTATTATAAGCAGTAAAAACTATATTAAAAGTAGCTTTACCCTCTTTAAGCTTTTTCTCCTCCTTAGGCTCTCCCTTTCCCTTAAACCTTTCCTTTTTTTTAAGCTTTTCCTTCTTCTTTATAAATAGAAGAAGAAATATATAAAGAAGTAAATTAACCTTTATATAATTCTACCATTTTATAGGGATTTTACCCTTAAAAAGAAAATTAAGAAATTTATAAATATTAATAATTATAAGTAATAAGCACCCTATATTGCTAGAAAGGAATATTATACCCGGTATCTATAATAGCGGAAGTATTATATAACCCTTATTAATACCTTTCTCTTTAACCTTATTTTAATAAAAGATTTAATTTTAAGAGAATTTTAAGGTTTATAAAAAGCTAGGATAATAATTATAAGTAAAGTGGAAAAGTATATAATCTTTTTAATAATAAGTTATAGATTTTCCTTTTTTACTATAAATATAATAAGATAAAATCTAGCTAATTTTATATAGTACTATTAAAAATCCTTAAAGGCTATATAATAAACTATTTTATTTACTATATTAGCTATAATAATACCTTTAATATAGCCTATTATAAGCTAAAGATATATTTCGATATCGATACTAATTAATAATAGTATTATAACGATTAAATATAAATAACCTTTTAAACCCTTTAAGATAATAGGGATAATATTAATAAAAGCTTTTATAAAATCTTCCGCCTTTTTTTTAAGAAATTATAATTATATTAATAAGTATTTAGATCTAGCTATAAAGGTAATAAGGTTCTTTATAATTAAGTTATTTATACCTATATTAGAATAATAGAATTTAAAGCGGCTTTTTTTATACCGGTAGAACTATATAAAAAGCTATTTTAAAACCTTAAGTTTTACCTTAATACTTACTTTACCCGGAAGATTTAAAATATCTTTATTTAAGATTCGGAAAAGGCCGGTAATAAGGTAGAAGTAATATATTTTAACCGTCGATATAATAATAATTGTTAAAGAGGCTTTAAAGCTCTATTTTAAGAATAATTATTCTAAGAAAGCTATTGCTAATAGATTTTAAATTAATAGTTATTAGTTTAAAAGAAAAGGTGCTTTATTTATAATAAAGAAAATTATTAGTTAATAAAATATACCCCTAAAGAAAAATAACGATTATAAAGCTAATTTATTATTTAGTGCTAATATTATAATTAATTTATAATAGATTAAGATATAGCCGCTTATATTATTAATTATAAGGGCTATAAGGTAAAGGAGTTAAATATTTTTAATAATAATAATAAGAATATTTATATTAATAGTAAAGAGATAATAACGTTTATAATAAATAGCGCTTTCCTTTATACCTTTACCTTAAAAGAAAAAGCTATTAACGATATAAATATACCCGTTAATTAATTTATAGTTAAAGGGCGATATTTACATTTAAGATTTTAAAGTATTATTTTAGATATTAGTATAGTAGAATTCTTTATAGCTAGCTATAAGTAGTATTTTGCCTTTTACCGAAATAATTTAATAGTAACGATAGATTCTTTATAAGCTAGTAAGATATTTATTAAATTTAGAAAAGGTTTTAAATTAATATTTATCGGTATTATTATAATTAAAACGCTAATTAGATTAATTATATTTTATATAATCGAGGCTTTAATACCCTTTCTTTTTTATATTTAAGATATAGATAAATTAGGCGTCTTTTTCTATAATATTATAAATAAGATAATATAATATAATAAAGGTAGCTGTAAAAAGGTATACCTTATTATATATAAATAGGGTTACTTATAGTTTTTTATCTTAAGATAAGAAGCCGGTATCTTTTTTATAGAAACCGAGCTATACCGTTTATACCGCTACTTTAGTTATTTATTAATAAATCGATTAGCCCGGCTTTTATAAGACTTAAGCTATAATTCTAATATACTTATATTAACTATAATAAATAAGTTTTGCTATTATTGCTAACTTTATAATTTAATACCTAAAAGGTTTAAATTTATATTAAAGGATAATTATAATTTTAATTATAAGTTAATTATAGATATAATATATTTAGATTTAAAGCTTATCTTATATATAGTTAATGCAGTAACTTTTTTTTAAGTAGCTAGATTCCTTATCTCCCTTTTTATAAGGGATATATAGGAAGCCTTATACTAGATATAGGTTAATATATATATTAGTTTTTTAAAGTAGATTTCCTATAATGCCGGAATAAATTTTATATTAGCCGAATTTTATAATAAAGTAAGATTAATAGAAATAAGTTATAGGTAGATTTTTATAAAAGCTTATTAGTTAATTAGGAAGATTAAAAGGTATTATAGACCTTTTTGCTATATATATAAGATTTTTTCCGCTAAGTTATTAAACTATTATAGCCTTAAGGCGATCTTATAAATAATAATTAAAGCTATAAATAATATCTCCGGCCCTAATAGCTTTATCCCGATATTATTAGTATTTAGCGTCTATTTATAAATATTAATAGATTTACTATTTATATTATCTATATAGAAATAAGTAGAAGCTATAAGGAAAGTAATAAGAACCTTTTAAAAACTTTTTATAAAATACTAAGTTAATAAGGCGATTTATATAAGAAATAGCCCTAATATAATTAATATATTAAACCTTCCGCTTTAAAGTAAAGTCCGAATATAATATAAAAAAAGCGGCTAATAAAGCTTATTTAAGTTAATTGCTATTAATAGCTATAACCTTACTTTAAACCTCCTAAATAGCCCTATAAGATTTAGATTAATATATATACACTTATACCTATACAATAAGAATATATAGCCGGTACCTTTAAAAAAGCCTACTATTAAAAGCAATAAGATTACCTATAATAAGGCCGATATTAATAAAAGCGGTAATAGCCTTATAAAAGATATAATTATTATAGCAATACTAGAATCTTTTCCTAATTAGAAAGCTATTATCGCAATTAATTACTAATAATTACTATAAAAACGGGGATAGCCTAGAAAGTAATCTTTTATTATTAAAGCCCTTATAACCTAAAAAGAAAAGGATAATTACGCTTTATCTTTTAAGCTTTAGTATAAAGGTATAATTATAATTAATAGCGGCTTATTTAAAGAATTGGATAACTAAAAGATTAATAATTTAATTACTTATAGCGTTTTCCGATTTAAGCGCTTTAATTATAACCTCTATAATAAGACCTAACTATTTAAGGCTTAAATAGTTTATAAGATTAAAAATAAAGCTAAACGGCCGTATAAGAAATTAAGACTTATAATCTAGGGCTATAATAATAATAAGAAGAAGTTTATTTTAACCTAATTACTAATAATCCAACGGGTTAGCTAATAATTAATTGTTATTATTGTAGCCTCTTTTTTTACGGAAGAAAAGACCTTTAAGCTATATAATATTATATAAGCTTACCCTTAATTAAAAAGTAAGTTATTATAAACGATTTTAGCTTAGCTATTAAAGAAATTAAAGGTGAAATACCTTAAGGGGATAATTATATAATTAATTAAGCTACTTTATAGCATTATTAAAGCAAATATATATTAATAGATAATATACTATAAATATTATTATAAAGAGTTAGAAATAATAACCTTTAATTATAACCTATACCTTTTAATTATAAGTAGTAGAAAAGATTTATTCGGGCTAATTAAAATATAAATTAATAATACCCTTATTATTATAAGCCTGTTATTCTTAGCTATTAAAGAAAAAAAGATTTAAAAGGCGGAAATTAAATATAAGCCGAAAATTATATTTTTCCCTATATAGCTATTAGACTTTAATAGCTATAAGTTAATAATAGCCTCCGATAATGCTATCGAGATAAAATAAAAGGGTTAAGGTGTTAAGCTTAAGCCGATTAATATAAATTCCGATAACTACCCTTAATAATACCTCTGCTAATAAGCTTATAAAGCCTATATTATATTAATCTGCTAGCTAAAAGCCGCTTTTAACCTTTCCGTTATAATATAAGCTTAAAAACTAAATTATAATAATTATAATAAACTTAATAAACGGCTAAAATAATAAAGGGCTAACTTAAAATAAGGGTTATAATATATCCTAATTAACTTAATAATAGTAACCTTAATAATCTTTATAGATAAGTCCTTTACTAATAATTAAAACCTTAGCTTATAAATTAGTTATATAATAACTATTATTAATAAGGAAAAGAACGCTAACCTCTCGCAATACGAGATATATAGTAATATATTTTACTAATCCTTTATAAAGTGCTGATAAGTTATTAAAAGCGTACTAATATTAAAGATTTATAATATAGCCGGCAGCTTTAATATCGGCGTAATACTTTTATTAACGATATAGCTAATTATTAACTAATTAAACCTTTCCCTAATTCCTCTTATTATTTATATAGATTTTTACTTGCTATATAAGTACCTTATTAAGCTAAGTATAATAAAAAAGAAGCGGCTAATAATCGATATTATAGCCCTATACTAAGCGTATAAATAATAAGAGATCTATAAGGTTAGATAGATTAATAGCAACGATAACCCTATAGACGCTATAATAAAAGCTTTACTAAATAAGGCGCTAAAACGCCTAATTAATATAAATAAGTTAACGGTTTAAGTAAAGGGCTATATTAAATGCGACGAATTAAGTAAATAACTAGTAAATAAGGTTATATAATTTATTATATTAA
This sequence comes from Diaporthe ilicicola, assembly GCA_023242295.1. Taxonomy (NCBI): domain Eukaryota; kingdom Fungi; phylum Ascomycota; class Sordariomycetes; order Diaporthales; family Diaporthaceae; genus Diaporthe; species Diaporthe ilicicola. The sequence continues at coordinate 2,470 of JALPVH010000515.1, read as the reverse complement.
TTTAAAGAAAAGAGTATTTTTAAGCTATTCGGTAACGGCTTAATTACAGTTAAATTAAAAGATTACTAATATAGAAATAATAGCAGTTAGCTACGGCGGGTATAGCGGATTAGTTAGCCATAACCTGTTAGCCCAATAGATAATCCGGCCGAAATGCTTCCTATAGACTAGCCTATAGCTATTACTCTTTTAGCGATAGCTTTAACCTAATAATAACTAAAAATCTAATTAATTAAGTTGTTTCTGCCTATTATTTTCGTTTATATATATACACCCTAGCCCGACTAACAATATCCTTTATATTTTTATTAATAACTTTATTTTCTTAAATAATTATAAATAATTTTAGTTTTTAATATTAGAAAGTTAAAAAGGCTTAAATTTATTATTATTTAGCTATTATAATTAATTTCTATATTTCGTTTTTAAAGTAATTTATTTTTTTAAATATTTTAAGACTTAAATTCTTTTAACCTCCCTTTTAAAATTATTAAATAAATTCTTTTACTTTTTATTACCTTTAATATTACTTTTAATTAATTTATTATATTTAAAATTAGATTATAAAATATTAAATATTAAATTAAAGAATTTTAATAAAAAAAACGATTTCCGAATTTTAAAAAATAATAAAAGGTTTAATTATAAAATTATTATTTAAAATAAAATAATTCTAATTTACTATATAATACTAATTTTTATAAGTAAGCACTTTAAAAATATATTAAATAATAATAAAATAAATAGTTTTTAACTATTTTAATTATATACTTATTTTAAATACGCTCTATTAATATTTTATTAAAAGGTATCTATTTATATAAATAAAATATTAATTCTTATTATTAATTTATATAATACCGCATTAATTAAAAAAGTTTTTAAGTTTATTTATAATAATTAAAAATTTAAAATTATTAAATATTTTCTTATAAATTAAATTATAATTTAAAATTATATTTACTTATATTATATTAAATAAAACTTTAATATAGGAAAGCTTATAAATTATATATATATATATTTAAATATATATTTAAGCTATAAGTTAAAAAAAATCTATATTTATTTCTTTATTATTAAAAAAGATATTAATAAGCTTAATAATAAGTTTATAAATAATTTAATTTCCGGTATTATTTAAGCTAATAAATACTATCTAGCTTATAATAGCTATTATATTTTATAAAATATATTTATTAACTTTATTATAGCCGGAAAAGATATTTTATTCTAGGATATAATTTTATAGCTTAAAATTAATTAGGATATTATATTTAGCACCTTTTTAAAAAAAGTTATATTAGCTTAATATAATATTAAATACTATATAATATAAATAAAACATTTATTAGTTAAGCTTAAAAAGAAAACTTAAAAGCGCTAAAAGTATATTAGCTATAATAAAAGTATTATTAAAAATATTAAGCTAGTTTTTAATTTATAATTAAAACTTAAATTTTTTTAAAAGTTTATATAAGTTTATTATTAAATATATATATAAGATATAACCGAAAAAATAAGCGGTATTTTTTAAAAAGTTTTTAAATATAATAATAATAATAAGTAGTAAATAATAATATATTGCTATTATTAAAGCGATAAATAATTAAGATAATATTTTAGCTTTATAGCTATCTTTTTAAAACTTTATAATATATTTATTTTATAAGTAATTAGGCTTATAAATATTTAGATAAATATAAGAACTAATAATAATAAAATTTTTTAAAAAATACTTTTTTTTATTATTTATCTTTTATATTATTTATAAGATTTCTTATAGCTTTTTTATTTATATACTTTTAAATTCCTATTTAAAAGAAAGAAGATTTATACCTTATTATAAAATTCGATATTAATATTTTATTTATATTAATAACTATATTAATAACCGGCCTATAATTATTAAAAGTTATAGGCTATAATACTTTTAAGGTTTTAAATAATAAAAGGATAGCTTAAAAAGCCCTTAATATCTATAGCTTTATAATTCTTTATTAAACTTTTAAGGATTATATAGCTTTAAAAAAAAGGCCTTTAAGTTTAAATAAAATAAGTTAAGCCTTATTATAAATAGAAAGTAAATCTATAATAAAGTAGAAAATAAAGCGTTAAAAGCTTTTTATAAATATATTAATTCTTTTTTTAATTATTAAAAAAGGTAATTTATTTTTCTTTAGCTAAATATAAATATTATATCTATTTAATCTTTATTAATATATTATTCTTTATATAATTTATTATTTATAATAAATTAATTAAATAAATAAGTAAAAATTAAAATAGCTTTATAATTTTAAAGATAAAGCGCTTATAATAATTTTATTAATACTTTTAATAAAAGTTTAAAATACTTTTCTTTTAATAATTATTAATAATAAATAATATAGGATTAAAATTTAAATTAAAGATTATAATTCTCTTATATAAGTTTAAATAATAAATTATAATTAAATATATTTATAAA